>JABEEM010001332.1:0-30685 GCA_013363185.1 Fusarium secorum
AAAAAAAAAAAAAAAAAGATAAGTGTCGTAGTGTCGTAACATTGGATGTTAGTTGGAATCCTTGCTAACCGAGCTCATTGGAATGAGAGAGCTTTGTCGGGAAATGTACCTTAACGAACTGCCAGAGCCAACTTGACGTTTTGATCAATGGATTGGCCTCATGATGTTTGCAAAGGACCAAGCAAATAACTGTAGCCTGACGAAACTTCTTAGCACGCATCCCTGCCATGCATTTCTCTATTGCCCACAGAGGATGGGAACAAGAAATGTCGGGATTGTTTGGTGGCTAAGTACTAGCGAAGAACCATCATCCTCATTGCATGCCAGAGTCGCCCGTAGCTGGGAAGAGATGAACGCAGCGGGGCTCCAAGTTCCTTAGCCCCTTTGTTGTTTTTAGGTGATTCTGCTTTCGGGAAATAAAGGCGTCAGCTCAGAAGCCTTCTAAGGTTGCTAACTGACACCAAAGCCAGGAAACCAGCTTCTGAGCTTGTGGAGAAAGAGAAATAGAAAAAGAAAAAGAGAGCGAGAAAACAAATACAACCTGGCACAGCCATCGAGTCTCGAAAATCATCATAGTGCGAGCACTGACAAAGGCCAACACAAATCATCCGTTCCCATTGGTTTTGGAGAAAGCTATTCTGGATTTGTGCTACGTGCTTCCTCTCTTCGGTTGGTGCCTACCTACCTTGGGCAGGCAGGCTTGTAGATCATTGAGGTGTCAAGAAGAGGGAAAGCATGATGGATGTACATACGGAGTAATCAGTCACACCTGCACATCCAGTCCAAGAAAAAGATTCTCGGCGATGTCATGATAGTTCACAGGTAAAGACTCGGCACGCACAGTAGGACAACATCTACACAGTCCAACCAATCCTTTCATTGAAAGAGGAAGCTTGGATTCTTCCCAGTTCGGGAGCTGCACCGAAGAGCAGCAGAAGTGTCTGGAGAACAAGCGCCCGAGAAGCCCGAGCCCTTAACAGGTCCGTGCTCAACCTTCTAGAAGGCTTCCCTGACGACAAGCTCCCAAACATCCCCACTTCTCCCCATTCCGTTGGTCAGGTCTTTGGGTTGGACCAGAGAAGCTCCTTCTCTCTGTGCTGGGATCTATCTGCTCTACCTTACCAGCCGCAAGTCTACTACCTACCTAGGTAAGCTAAGGAAGTACCTTACTTTACGGAGTACATGCCCGCGCTACGACAGGAGACAATAACTCATCTGTTGTCTGTCCTTGTCCACCTGACTTTATTCATCTTTTCCTGAACTCGCTCATCCTGTCTCGCGTTGCCGTTCCTTTCGTAGCTCGATTTCTCACACCCGCATCTGCTAAGCTCTTCTTTATCCTTTGTATCTTCAACCTCCTCCATCGCCATCAGTCTCCTTGACGACGAGGCGGGGATTGGAGCAACAGAACCCCACTCACCTTGCTCATCAACTCTTCCCGGCCCCTTCATCATTCCTCTCAACATTACGACATCGTGAATCTCCAAAGCTGCTCGACATCGACCTTGATTCGCGAGATTCCTGTCGCCTTTTGATTTTCTCCGGCCTCTTATTATATCAAGAATTGGACCCCTGTCCCGCGCCTGGTCCCCCCCTGATCTATAGAGAGCCCTACAGGATATCGTCATCCTGCTTGATCATATCTCAGGTCGAAGGGTCTAGTTACCAGGATTCAGCGTGAGTGATAGGCCTGTTTCTTCCTGTCCTACCCTTTCCCGTCTGCAATGGAAGTTTGGTTACAAGACCTGTGCGCTTAGAGCTGTCTGGGCACTCCATTCAACGAGAAATCGTTGAGGATGGCCGGCTCTGCACATATTAATCGATACCCAAGCTCTGCTGTTGCACCCATCCCCCAATTCGAGTTTCTTTCAACGTTTCACCATCCCCTTCACCATGTCCTCCATAGCTTCAGTTCTTTGATCTGTGCATGGGCTATGCACCAGGGTCTTGATCTAGGCCCCGCCACAACACGTCACTTTACAAGCGTGGATTGCAGCCCACGTCCAGCTTCACCTCTAGCGCATTGCCCCCGGGACATTTCCTGTACGCAACATCCCTTGTCGTCCAGATGCCATTGATGTTCGTTCCAAGCTTCAGCTGCAGCTCTCTCTGACACTCTTACAAGCCTGTCCATTTGTCGATTTGGCCATAAGAGCGCCTCAGTAGCTGTAAGTCAGAACATCATTCCTATGCAGCACCACGTTGCCACTTACTATTATTTCTTCATTTCCTTCGCACATCCCTTGTTCGCTCTTGGTTCCAATCATTGACCTTTGACGCCCTTCGCCCATTACTCGATGTATTTTCTATGGCAAATATTTTCAAAACTGCGAGGCTAACGAAACCCGAAAATAGACAATTGACGACGAGTAACCTCCTCATTCGCCCCGCGATACCCCTCACCTGCGTTGACCTTCAATACTTGCAGGGATCGATTCTCTGGCTATTTGTCGATAGCTTTATAACACATCTGAAGAAAACAAACTTTGTTCCAACTCTAAATCATGTCTGGGCCCTTTTCCAGCCCCTTTGGGGAGAACAGCAACCCTTTTGGGACAGACAGGGGAAAGAGAACGAACAACGCAATTCATGCTGTTGCCGAAGAAGATGAGAACGATACCATCACATCTCCTACAAACCCTCGATTTGGGGCTTCACCAAACTCCGCTTCCATGTTCTCTGGCCCTTTCGGTGGTGGCTTTGGAGGTGACTCTTCATCTGAGGCACCTCCATCGCGTAACCTCCCAAACCCGGATAGCTACCCTGCTCAGTACAATTTTGGTCGCCGAACATCAGTCTCTGCCGAATCTCTGAAGCCAAGTGCTGATTCATATGACAATTGGTCACCACCTTTTCACGAGAAGTCTGCGGACCAGCTTGAGCGTCTTAAACGTGCTATCGAAGGAAACTTCCTTTTCAGCCATCTCGAGGATGAACAGAGCGCCCAGATTCTGGGTGCTCTTGTTGAAAAGCCGATACCAGCTAAAGGCATCAAGGTGAGTAGTGTATACACGACGTTGAATCGAAATGCTGACAAGATGTTGTAGGTTATTAGCCAGGGTGATGCGGGGGATTATTTTTATGTCGTCGAGAAGGGATCTTTCGACGTATATGTCAATCCTACTGGTTCGCTTCAACCCGGTCCGGATGGCATGGGTAACCAAGTCGGCAACATTCAGGCTGGTGGTTCGTTCGGAGAACTGGCACTGATGTACAATGCACCTCGAGCTGCGACGGTTGTCTCAGCTGAGTCCGGTTGCACTGTATGGGCACTCGATCGTGTTACCTTCCGCCGTATTCTTATGGAGTCAACCTTCGCTCGGAGGCGCATGTATGAGAGCTTCCTTGAGGAAGTTCCACTTCTTGCAAGTTTGAACCCATACGAGCGCTCCAAAATTGCCGATGCCCTTGAAACAAAGAAATTTGCGGCAGGCGAGGTCATCATCAACGAAGGAGACCCCGGCCACGCATTCTACCTTCTGGAGAGTGGTGAGGCAGATGCTTACATTGGACAGCCTGACAACAAGGTTCGCCATTACAAGAAGGGCGATTACTTCGGCGAGCTTGCCCTGCTTAATGACGCCCCGCGAGCAGCTAGCATCGTTGCTACGTCTCCAGTCAAGGTTGGCAGCCTGGGCAAGAACGCTTTCCAGCGACTTCTGGGTCCTGTAGAGGGCATCTTACGAAGGACCAAGTATCAGGGTGTCGCAACCGGTGTCGAAGAGATGGATCCTCTCCACACCGGCTAAGTCAAAAGGGAAGATCTATGAAAGCATGAAACTGAGGTTTGTTGGACACGCCGGAAATCCCCGTCACTGGTCTTAGTAGTGCTGTTGGGTTCGCCTCGTGCTGGTTGGGTGTAAATGTCGATGGCGATGCGCCTCGGATTGGATTGAGAATTGGACGACGGAGGACTTGACTTTGACATGGCGTTTTGTGAGGTTTTCTACCACCTTCGCTTCCCTGAGACAAGTATTGCTAGTGATCAGAGACCTTGGTTGATATCAATATCATTATGCTATATCTCTCCACACCATGAGCAGTAAAATGCAACGAGACTGAGGTTGGAAGTAACCATTGACGAGCAATCTGTTAGATTAGAGGAATCCCGTGAGACTTTAGTCTGTGTGGCTTCCTTTATTAAAGACTCTATTGAAAAGACAATGTTGGTATCAAAACGCCTGAGTTGATGAGGAAAATCCTACAAACCGATCGGACCGCCTCTACGTATTCCATGGTAAGCGTACTAGTTACTGCCCCTGACCGTCTGTGGCCCTCCGCGCGAGCTCCTCCCGAATCTTCCTCCGAAGTTCTTCAACCGCAACTTCAGTTTCTAGCACCCGACCGACGCCAGTGCGCCAAGTATCATCCAGTGTCTTGATCTCAGCCCCTACAGCGTTCTGCCTCTTCTGCCTCTCTAGGTTCACGATATCGATTTCACGCTTAACAGCAGCAAGATCACGCTCCAATGCCTGGAGCTCCGCCTCGAGTCCATGGTTCCCTAAGAGCCAAGCGTTCTTTCCCCACTTCTCCAGAAGTTCGAGGTTTGTGAGACGTGAGGAGAGGTAGCTATGTGCGATAGCGGCAGCAGGCAGGGCGGTCGCTGGAGGGGCGCTGGGAGAAGGAGCCTCGTAACGGCTTAAATCGAGCGGTGCAAGTGGCGTGGATTTGGAGACGCGCTCAAGCTCGGCTATCATGGCGGGTGTGAAGGAGGGTTCTGGATTGGAAGTCGGCAGGGGAGGTTGAGAAGATGCTTCGGCAGCGATTAGGTCACGGGCTGCGGCCAGAGCTTCGGGAGTCGGTTCCTGGTCAACATCTAGAGGTCAGTTAGCAAAGGAATGAGTAAGGGGGACTTAGAGACCATGGCACTTACAAGGAAGGGATTCGTGGTACGCTGGAGGAATGGGCATCTTGAGTTATGTGTCGCGGCGCGCTTCGTCAACCCAGGCCGACTGAAAGTGGAGAATCAATTGAGAAGAGGATAACGGTTTGTATATATGATTTGTTCTCTTCTCTGGTTCTTTCCGACTCGGGAACAGTATTTAGCTTTGAGCGCAAATCGTAATTTTGTACAGGCAGATATCTGAGTTACAATTGCGATCACAGCCTTGCAGCCACAAACTTTCGCAAAATTATGAGCAAGGAGAGTAAGCACGGACCATGAAGTAGCCTTATCCGGCCTATTCGATCAGCCTTGGTGGCTGAGCTTAGCAGTGCAACATGCGGGATAGCTTGCTCCCCCGCGCACACAAGTGTGTTTACTGGCTCACGGACTAAATGCTGCATCAATCAGGATGGTGACGGAGTCGCACTCCACCAAAGAACGGCAAGTAAAGTGCAGCAGATATAGGGACAGAGACGTCAATGCCACCAAACCGAATTTGTGTTGCAAATATATGCAGGATAAAAAACCCGGCCATTCCTATGTTCGAGGCTTTCTTGATATTTACAGCCATGAGGAACTAGGATGTTCAGTACTCTCACTATCCAGTGTCTCGTCCTAATAATTATCGAAGCGAGTGAGTTGTACCAGAACTTGACCCTGCGTAGAACTCAGCACACTCGAGCGCAAATCAGCTGCTCCCAGTGCTAGATATGTTGTAGACGGCACTGGGATGTTTTGCTTCCATGGCATTGCCATAACCCTGATAATCGATTAACAAAGTGGTGACCGACACTGCACAATCAATTTGGGGATTTCAAGGGCTCCTTGACTAAATAAGAGCTTAGTAATTTAAGATTATTTTATGTAGGAGTTGAACGCGTGGTAAACCTCTTCCCGTCACTTAAGCTGTTCAAATTGAAAAGGCATCTGATGATATTAGCTGTGCCTAATTTCGGCTATAAGCAGCCTTGTTGTTCGCTTCGGTGCGAAATTTAAGATAGTTATACAGTAATACATTGTTCCGCTGGAAAGAGTACTTTCGCAGGCGGTCATAAAACCATGCATGATCCACGTAGAGATCTGAGTAAGTCACGAGGGTTTCAACAATTCCGCCGATATCCCTTTCCATATTCCCCAGGCATTTCATCCGGTGACCCCACCACAAGGCAGTTTGGTTTCTGTTATTTCATTCGTTTAGTCTCGTGTCGTTTCGTAGTTGTAAAGCAAAGATCAAGCTTGCGCCGCAATTCCAATACATGTGAACCCTCAAAGATGCCCCTGCCATCGTATGTATGACAGAAAGCAGTGACTATCAATCTCTTGGTAAGGACTCGATAATCTGATTAGGATGAGGACCGACCGCTCTCGGAAGAGTCGGTCTTCGAGAGATCCTCGTGGTCTTCTTCCTCAGGGCCGTGAAGTGACTCCTCGAAGACCGGCTCGGGCTCGTTGACCTCAAACTTGGTCTTGAAGTCGCTCACGTGGTGAGAGAAGCTGCTGCTGTTGGAGCGGCGTCTAGTGTTTGTGAAGGTGAATTGTTCGTCAGCGATGTCGTCGTTGACGGTTCCCCTGCAGGTCGTGTAAGTGAAATGTGGAGACGGCGACATGGGGGTGCATTGGGCTAACATACCAGTTGCCTCGACCAGAGCCGTCTTTCTTCACCTTCTTTGGGTCGACATCGGCAAAACCGTTCTTACCAAAGAAACGAGGGACATTTTCTGTGGGTAGTGCGGTTCCCTCGGCAATACCCTTGTGGTCACGGTCGTTGGCCTTGTGAGATCGGGTCACTGTGAGCAGTACCTGTTAGTACCATGGCATGACAAGGTAGTGGTCATAGGCTGACTTTTGGATTTTATGTGAAGGTGATATGAAGAAGAGGTGAAATTGTGATGATATGGCGAGATGAAAGATGTAAATTGATGATCAGGATGATGAATGATGGAAGGAGGGGTTGAGGTACGCGAGAATTGGAAGGGGAGCTCATCTGCTTTTAAACGGATTGGACGGGCCAAACGTCACCAACGGCACTCGCCAGTGAACATGAGCATGCCTCCTCTGGAGTCTACCTAAGCTACGCCAGGTGCGGGGTGCCCAAGTACTCCGTGTATATAAGTCGCTATACGGAGAAAGGGGGGAGCAGGGAGAGTACCTAAGGTAGACGAGGAACGACAAGACTGTGAAGGATTTGAGAAACTCACTTTTGAGCAACGGAAATGTTTTAGAACTGGCACCAGGCGATTCGGTAGCACGCGGTCGAGTTAGGATGCGTGAGTTGGCGTGGAATTGAAAGAGGTGGTCTTTGAATCTCGGAGTAGGTAGGTTGTCAAGGACTCAGATGAGTTTAGATGAGGGGATGATTAGTATGGGTGAAATATTGCGTAAGAGAAAGATGGGTTGTGATAGCAGGATCTTCAAGTGTGTAGAACCGATAATTCAAGACGAAGCAAGAGAATTTATCTGTGATCTAGGAACCTGCTTGTTTGGAAGGGGGTCTTGCCTTTATATCCCGAGAGTCACGCGAGGGACGATGCGTGATGGCATCACCTTGTATCCAATCAGCTCATTGCAGTCCGATGCTCCTTCCCACCTACCCAGCACCATTTTACACGAGGGGAAGCTACGGCAGCTTCCCAACGGATGACAGGCTTTCAATTGGACAATTGCGAATTACGGAGAGTAAAGACGAGAGGCGGACTGGGCCAGCCCATGAACTGACTTGATTGACCTTGCCTCATCATGGTTCATCATGGAAAGACCAGGCCTGCAGATTCACCCAGTGCAAGGACCCACCTCTCCACCTCCGGCTCATCTGCTGTGCTGATGAAAGGTAATAAGTGGATCTCGCATGTCCCATCCCGACCGCCTATCGCGTGACCATGCGCAAGCAGCCGCTGGCCGAACTCTCTGGTCCAACAACACCTACCAAGCTACAGTTTAACGTGCTAAGGTATGGAGTAGGTACAGCTTAAAGCACGTTACAACCAACTACCTACTGCGGGAGCCATCTTCCAGCATTCCATTTGTAAAAGAACCAAGTAGACTGGTAGAGAAACTGTCTGTTTTCAAGTGAGACTCTAATTGAATGAAACAGACGTGGAGAAGTACCTGTTCAATTCCATCATGATGTCACTCTCTGTGTCATCTCTCCCGATCAATGAGTGGAATTGAATTCAGCCCCTGGCCCCCTCTAACCTCCCAAAGCAAAGAGGGGCCATGCTATGCTCCAGTGCCTTTGAGTCTTTTCTGGGAACACCATTGGGTTTCCACAAACACTAATACCGATGCTGAAATGCAAGGTCCCTGGATTCATGAACTTCAATTCTCGATTCTGTATGGTATAGACTGAATTATCACCGTCCTTGGTGTATAACAATCTTTGGCATGGAGCTGACCTCACTGTCCATTGTCAATGCAATTGATATCGGCTTCCATGTTTCTACAATCAGTACATACAGGTCTTATTAGTCTTTGACTCTTCCCTGGCTTTTTGGCTGCAGGTGGCCCAGAGGCTGACGGCTTGACCCCACAAAGTCATGAGTGACAATCCCGCTTATAATTATGGGACTACCTAGGATCTGGGGTAAGCCGGTAAGACACGCAGGTACCGGCGGCTTGTCTTCCGCTGAAAGTGATATACCAACCGCAGTAGATGGTAGTTAATGGCTTGTAGCGATGGGCAAGAAAAGTTCATTGGACAGTGGAAATGGCACAAGAAATCTTACGACTGCAAGATATGCGCTGCGATACTCAGTACTCCGCCTTTAGATAACTATGGTTCACACACAGACATACAATCACACAATAGGGAGCCATGGGTGTCTCAAACAATTATTGATACATACACCTTACGTTGAAGTCAGCCCCACCATAGGTACGGCTGAATGAAGATTATACGTTCATCCCTAGAGGAATCATGAGTCTCAAAAAACCCGACCTAGGGGAAATGGTATTCCAGGTTGAACTTTACCATCTCCGATACCGCCCCGACCTCGTGTCTGCTCGACTCAGCCCCCAGCGATCAATGGATCTTAACAAGGACTGACTACTGCAGTGCCAACATGAAGCTGAAGAGCACATGACCCCCTCCTCATCGGCCCATTTTGTATAGCTATCACTGAAACCCGCCAATCGCAGACGCCAATCGAATTCAGAGCCCTTCTCAGCACTTATCGGTGACTTGAATCCGTTTTCAGCATACTTGAAGGGTTTCGATACCCATATCGCTCGCTACTCATGACCCGAACGGAAACCCTGAGCAGGATCCTCTCGATTCTAGAAACGCCGCGAAAGACTCAGGTTGGGGTCTTGTGACCTTCCCCACTGCTCCATTTTATTATGGTATTGCCAAACAAGGCCAGCTTCACAGCCTAGGCTATCAAGAACCGCTGGGGTGACAAAGAAGCGATAACCAGCTTTGTGTTCCCAGCAATATGATGAAGGTTATGGCAATGTATATTAGATAGATAACTATGACATTTAGCATAGGACTGGTCAAGTTCGAAAGGATTCTATAAAATTACGAGGGCGGGTGTCTTCTCCTCGTACTGCCCTTGAGAACAAGCCAGAAGGAGGTGTCCTTAAACTAGTGGGATAAATATTATACATATTATTATCTCAATGTTGGCGTGGCCGAGCAAGATCCTTCTATCAAGTAGCCTGTCTGGGTTCCTACTCCACCAGGATTTCTCACTCGCGGCAACGGGGTTATCATGGATGCCTATACTAGGTAGATCATTCGCTATCAACACAGATCAGTTAATATTGAAGCCCGGGTTGTCTCATATGGCTATGTTGCTTATCCATTTAGACTCATTAAGCATGCGTCAGATTGGTTTCTCTTAATTGCTGTTTTTCCCCCTATCTTCGCCGTACCGAGACGACGTCTAATACAACCCCTTTGCTTATTTAATAAAGAAATATCGTCGACTTGCGCCTCAATGATACAATTGCAGCGTCATCCTCGTCCCAGAAAATGCTCATTCTGCGTAATCAAACAAATACATTTCTCCCTTCCCCTCTCAGCATATCACCTATGCATATTACAAGAATAGGCCCCCATTTCCTACCGGTGACCCATCTTGGAGAACTCATTCTGATAACGCAGCTTGAATCCGTTGCACAGCGCTCGCATGTCAGGATATTGATACCCCTTGAGCTCAAACCCTTGTGGAATCGCGCGCACCGGCAATGCAATCACCCTGGCTGACCTACTGGCCTTGAAGCACAACCAAAAGTATCCAGGATGCTTCGTGTCGATGCAGAACGCGTAAGCCGATCGGTTGGGATTGGCGTCGATGTACGTCGTAAGCCATTTTTCTACGTCTATCGTTAGCATCATATCTTGTGTCTGTGAGCACCAGGATGTGTGGGAACTTACCCGTCTCTCCCCGGGATCGGTTCTGATACTTATCGTGTCGCATCAGTTCTTCAACTTTACGCGCCATGGCTTTGACGTGCTCCACGATCAGTTCGTCCAGGTCAGTGTATGTATATTTGCCGCCCACGCGCAGCAGCTTGCCGACCGAGAATTCTGTTTCTTTCTGCATCTCAAGGACGTCAATGTGTTGGTAAACACCGTCCGCGACCTTCCAGGTCACTGCCAGATGATCGTTACCCTTGGATGAGGGTCGAATGATAACCTCACCATTGGGTTGCGATCCCAGATATTCTTCTGCTTGCAGGCCATTGAACGGTTTGAAATTGGGGTGCTTGACAACGCGCTGGGTTCGTCCCGTGGTCTTGTCCTTTTCTCGCAATTCCTCTTTATCTGCTGCTTCAAGGGCATAGTCCCACCCATCTCGACCGAGGTTGATTGGGCGCTTGTACGGAATACGTAGAGTTTCATCCCGCATTGACAGCTTAGCCATAAAGTCTTTATAATTGATGTCCAAAACCTTTGCCTGCGTCGTTTGTCCCGAGGCCAGGGCATCCTTGATGGACGAACGATGGTTGATTTCATGACCCTCGATACGGCCTTCGATACCACAGTCGAGCTTAACAATGGCGAAGTCATCCTTCACAACCCGCACATTGATGGGTACAATCATGCCTTCGCATAGAGTCTGCTTGGTCTCACCAGTAAACATGGTGAAAATCTCAGATGCTGACAGGAGAGCAAAATTCCGTCGAAGTTCTTCGTAGGGCGCCTGGAGTTCGGCACGAATTGTTTCCAACGTAGCTCGCTTGCGCTGGCTGTAGTTTCTCTCCAATTGCTCTGCATACTCTTCCAGGACCAGCTCGTTGACCTTGTCTTGTTCATCCTGCTTGAACAGCTTGCGGACGATCGCTCCGGGTCCATTCTCGTCAGTTTCGGCTTTGACATCCTCTTCATCAAGCTCAAGAGCATCGGCAGCCATTTTACGTCCGAGCTCGTAATCTTCAGGATGAACTCGTGTGTTATCTAGGGGGTCCGAAGCAGGATTTGTAGCCTCGTATTCGATGAACAGAAAGCTGGCGCAGTTGTTCCAAACTCTGGGGCCAACGACAGGCAGCTTGCCACTATCTGGATCACCCACAAGTTCATCCCTTGTACCCACAGCACCGCCATTAGCGTTGATGGCCTTGATGACACTTGTCGCCTTACGGGGACCCAATCCAGACACGTAAGGAAGAAGGTTGGCGGTATAGGAATCGTTCATGGCCTCGTTGATATCAACACCGCAGAGGTTGACCATGTCAACCATGGCGGACTCGAGGTATTTGGCCAGTTTATCGGGTGGGAGAAGGTTTTGGCAAGGGTGGTAAGAAATGGAGGCAACGTCTTTGCCGAGAGCAGCATATTCCTTCATAGGGTTCTGCATATATCGCGCCAGAGCAACACAGTACCTCGTCACAGGATTCAGACTTGGGTGCTCAGCAAGTGCACGAGGGCTGTCCTTGTACAAACGAGCGACCTCATCATTGACCACCACAACCTCCAGTGGCTCTGTTCGATAGTCATTGGTGTCTGGGTCCTCAAACTCAGGGCCCATGAGGCCCTTCTCGTTGACAAGGCTCTCCAAGTCACGTACCAGCTTAGCCGTCTCAGCAGACCAGCCGCTAACCCCAATCACGTCGGGTCGACGACGCTTAACCAACTCCTCGAACTCTTCTCGTTGGCGCTCATCTCTGGCAAGGTTCCCAAGCTTTCCTTGCTCAATCACACGACCATCTTCCTCAACCCATGCCCAGCAGATGGGATCGCGGGCAGGATCGGCCATGCCATTGGAGAGAACTAGGACACGAGGCGTAGTGCCCAGTATCATGCCCTTGGGTTTGTAGGGTGCCTGATCGAGCCGTTTTGCATATTCTTCTCGACACATTTTGAGCACCTCATCTTGGCAGAACGTTCGAATGACTTCTTTGACATTCTTTGCGATAATCCTTTCGAGTTTGGGATATGCAAGGTCAAGTACTTTCTTGCGCTCTTCCCGCCACTGTTCAGCCCGGTCACTGAAATTCTCAGACTCGAATTCCTGATAAAGTTGTCTCCGGAAGTCATATCGGGCTGGCATATCAAGCTTGATAGTGACAAGGCCTTCCTCCTCGGCCTTCATCATCTTCAGGAAAAGCTCTGGTTGGTGGACTAGATCAGCAATGGCCTGGTTTTGCAAATACTTGATCTCATAGTACGGGTGAGAATCATCGATTCTACGTAGGCCCTTCTCAGTTCGCCGACAGCTGATCTCAGCAGCTTGGTAGTACGAGTTTCGAAAATGTTTGCGCATCCTTGGGCTTGCAAACAATTCTTCAGAATACATCTGTCGAGCTGCGTTGATAACTTGGTCGCCTGTGTCGAAGTTGTCGTCGACCAAACTGTCAGCCAGATCCATGGGATATTGAGCGTCATCATCAGGAGTGATCTTCTTTCCGTGTCGCAAGGCGTTCTTGGCAAGCTGATCCGCTGAGATTCCATAAGCACGGACGAAGCTATAGGCCTTGCCTTGGCGGACTCGTTCAAGCAAATTCGATTTTGAGCCCGGCCGTTTTGTTAATGAGAGGTTTCCAGCCATAGCAGCAAGGTCCTTGAGCTGTGGACCGTACTGGAACTGCAAATAGTCTTGCAAATCTTGAAGTTCTTCCATGGTGGTCGCCTCTGGAATCATCTCCTCCACAATTGTGTCGTGAATTGCCAATCCTTTGAGGTTTTCAAAAGTCTTTTCGAGAGCATTTCTCTTGTCCACAAAAGAACGAAACTTGATGTCCAACTCCAAGATCTTCCAAAGATCGTCTTGATTCAAGAGCTTGTCTGCACTGATGACGTACTCTGGCGCATCAGGGTCATCACGATTCGGGTTCCGCGTCTTTCTGGTGTGAAGTAGGTAGTCTTTGCGATGCTGGAACACATAAGGCACCTCAACTTCGTCAACAATGAAGAATTCGAGGACCTTGCCAACAGCTTTGCCGAATGGGATCTGGAGGTCGGCCGCCAAACCCTTCTTTGGCCACAACTGGTTCGTGATCCATCTTGCCTCCTCCCTAAACTGCTCTGCAGTAAGCTGAAGGGTCTTGAAGGTCTTCCGGTCGAGTTGAAATCGCTCGGGCTCGTCGGTGAAACGAATCTCGTTATCTTCGTCGGTCAAGAGCTTCTCTTTAAGTTGCGATGGCTCGAACACGTCCTTCAGCTCGATGGCCTGTTCCTCTCTTTCACGATCTTCCTCCTCCTCTTCCATTTGCAACGCCCAATCGTAGTCCTCGCCATTACCAAAGATGGCCTCCATATCGTCCAAGGCATCCTTATCAAGATTCCCAGTATCGGCGATATTTCCGATAACACGATCTCTGGGGCGTGCAACCTCCGCATCTTCTCGTTGTTGTTCTAATTCCTCGGGGTCTTCAGGGAAATCCTCTTCGATGAAATCGTCGAACTCGTCAGCTTGGCGGTACGATCTGCCGTAAGGTCGCTGCTCGCTTGCGTCTTCATCCTCGTCCGAGAAGATATCGTCCAGGCCACGGCGTTGGTTTCCCCTTTCTTCGTCGCGGTAACCACGCTTGAGGCGCTTGAACTTGGACTAAATATGAAGTCAGGGGTGCTACTAGGTCATGGTAGTTCAAGCAGCGTCAGGGGAAACTTACCTGTGTTTGGGGCTTGGGACGCTCGCCGAATTGTTCACCGATGAGATCCAGATCTTCTTCATCAAGCTGCGCCTCCTCTTCACGGTCTCGATGTTTTCGCTTTCGTTTGTGAACGGGGCGCACATCGCCATCTGATTCGCCGCCTTCTTCCTCGTCCTCATCCTCATCAACAATGAAGCCTTCGCGGACCTGAAGGTAAGGAGTTAGGGAGCGTGTCGTTGCGCATAGTTTATGACAATACGAACCTTGCGAGCCTCTTCCTCATCGTCGTCATCTTCCTCCTCCTCACTAGAGTCTTCCACGGCAGCCTTTCGTCTGCGCTCCTCACCACCTTCATCAAAAGACTCGTCCTCTTCCTCGTCATCAAGTTCGGCCTCGCCGGATATCAAGTCGCGCATACTGTTGCTCATCTTGGCGAGTTGCGATGCTGCCAAGCAGGCAACAAAGCTTTCTTTGTCTGCTGAAGTTGTAGGTGATTCGAGAAAACTCCGAAAGAACGAGTGTTTGGAGTATCGGGCCTTTTCGCTACAGATTAAAAAAGATGACAAGAAAAGGGAATTATTAGGTTTGCTTTTGTTGGAAAGCTTTGGGTATTTAGGATTTTTTGGCGATGGGCTACAGAGCTACACGTGCAGCCTTGTCGCGCCTGGCAAGGATGCAAAAGCGGTGGCATGATAATCCGCTTCCGACCAGCAGCGGGTGATTGAACAGCAACCGCCAACTCCACTCCTACCTACCTCAGCAGGCTCAGGTAAGGAACTCGGATACAGCTCGATTGATCGCAGACTTTTTGGCCAACAGCACTGTCATATATATATTTGGCATACTTTGTTAGGCCTGTATGTATGTTCGTATGTATGCCATTCGACCTTTGCCCCTAACGGTACTGTGTTGGATAGTGGTCCAAGTGTTGTTTAAACATGTTTGAATCGCCCGGTGTCTGATGCATTGTCTGTTCTCATGCCTCGATTACTTTTGCATCCCGTCTCTGTTTTAATCACTTTTTTTATTCTTCTACAAATGTCGCCATGGGTTGGGAGCTTTCCCTTTCTTGAGATCAGACCATTGCAAATTCTTTGTGAGATATTGAAGGTTCGCCTATAATCGTGGTTGGATACATGCTGCCGTCAGACTACCTAACAATGTCAGAGCTTTGTGCACTTCTATAGCATCCAGGGCGAGTGATATTGTGACTGATCTAAATTATTTGAGAGATGCTTTATAGGTTCAGAACACCTGAGCCAAGTAGGGAATTGTGTCGTATTGGTCTGGACTAGAGACTTATCGTAAACAGTCGACGGCCACCATCTTATCATGATTATGAATCGATAACTGTACGGAGCTCGAGGCGTGAAGTGTCTCAAGTTCCGAGTTTTTGGCCAGTAGCCATCCCAGCCTAGCCTAGGTTCCTACATAAGGTACCCATACAGACAGGGCATTGCGCCTCCTGGACGTTGAACTCAGGCTCAGGCCTCGCCTCGTAGGGAGACGTACAATAATTACTCCGTATTAATGGACAATGGATGCTGGCCTCCGTGTCTGTACTCCATGGTGTCCCCTTATGGCGAATGAATGGCCCACTAGATTTCAAATACATAATTTCAAATCCGACAGGCTGTTGCTGTAACTCCTTACACTCTTCATGGTTTTAAAAAGTCGTGATCACATCTCCTCGCCAAATTCTCCCGTTCCCCTCTTTCTCCCATCTCGTCTTACCGCCCAGCTCTGCCTCTCTTTTGTGGTTTGTTGCGCCTCCATCTCCCTCAGAGCGCAACTCCAGCCACTCCCGTCACGTTGTCGCTGGCTAGACCCCGCCCTCCACTGTCCGCGCCTAACCAGCCAGAAGCTGTGAAAGAGACCGGGACAAATCCCCCATACGCAATCTTCAGCGACGCTTTGCACAGACGCCCCTGATAAACCACGATCAACTCTGGTCGAAAGGTTTCTCTGTGTTGTCCTTTTTAATCATCGCCATCGACATCCTTGATTCTTAGCGATAGAACCTGGGCTTCTCGCTACGGCCCGAAATCAACGTCTGCCAGCGCTCGCATCATCTCGACGGCAGGCAAGGACAAGACGCTTCACCTGAACTGCGTCTATTCAAGCTTAGATACCACGAGCAACTCTTACGACTACTCGGCCGGATCAATATTCTTTGCGGCCTGGTGCGGTGACTCCTCTGTTCTAGGAAGCCGTCCACCCGTTGTCAGTCACTACACGATAAGACCAGTCCGGTTGAATCTTCGGCTTTTGCAGCACTCAGCGAGCCTCCAGCTTTTCGAGCCTCTTTCATCAACCGAGCTGAATTTCGCGCTCTACTCTCCAGAATGGCCGACCCATTTGCTCCACGCTCTATGAAGCGCAAGAACGTCAAAGGACTTGCACTCAAAGCGGCTGCCCCTCGACCCCCACCAACCGCCGAAACCAACCATCATGAGTACAGCGGAAGCCAAGATGCAGGTAAGGATGAACAGTTGGAGATCGGTATCGAATACAAGTTGGACCTAAGACCCGAGGATCTCGAAATTCTTAAGGAGTTGGGATCTGGTAACGGTGGTACGGTCAGCAAAGTGAAGCACCTAACAACAGGAACTGTCATGGCTCGCAAGGTCTGTATTCTGTGTCACGGAATTAAAGGGTTTCCTGTTAACATATTCGGCAGGTTATTCATGTGGAGGCCAAGCGAGAAATACGGAAACGAATTGTCCGAGAACTCCAGATTATGCACGGCTGCCACTCTGACTACATCGTGACATTCTACGGTGCTTTCTTAACCCCAAATAACGATGTCATAATGTGTATGGAATATATGGATGTGGGGTCAGTTCGATATGGTACATCCATGGCGATATGATAGCTGACACTAGACCAGTTCCCTTGATCGAGTCTCGAGAGTTTTTGGCCCCGTCCGAGTCGATGTTCTGGGTAAAATTGCAGAAGCGACTCTTGGTGGTCTGACATACCTTTACACAAAGCACCACATCATGCATCGTGATATTAAGCCATCCAATATTCTCGTTAACTCGAGGGGTTCGATCAAGCTTTGCGATTTTGGTGTTTCTGGCGAGCTTGTCAATTCTATCGCTGACACCTTTGTCGGTACGTCCACTTACATGGCACCCGAAAGAATTCAGGGTGAGAAGTATACGGTCAAGTCAGATGTCTGGAGTTTTGGTCTGAGCATCATGGAACTTGCTATTGGCAAATTTCCTTTTGCTGCCAGTGAGCAACTCTCAGATGGCGATTGCGCTCCCGCAGGTATTCTGGATTTGCTTCAACAGATTGTTCACGAACCAGCTCCCAAGCTTCCAAAGAGCGATGCTTTCCCTAGCATTCTTGATGATATGATTCAGAAGTGTCTTTACAAGGAGCCTGAACGTCGACCAACCCCCCAGGAGCTATTCGTAAGACAGATTTCCAATCTTGTTTGTTTTGACATGTGCTAATGTTGTCAGGACCGTGACCACTTTGTACAAGCCGCCAAGCGTACACCAGTTGATCTTAGAGAGTGGGCTGTCGGTATGATGGAGCGTGACAATAGAAAATCCCACCTAGCGCCTCAGCTCTCTCCTGCAACCCAGGATCTTTTGCGCTCAAGTGACTCGCCCACCCAGTCCCAGCAGACACAGACATCGTCCCAACCCGAAGAACGGTCTCACACTCCCACTTCTGGCGAGATCCCAATCGGCGGCGCTGGTATTATTTCCCCTCGTGATCAGTATGGCTCTGGCCAGAGCCGATCACCGCCTCGCAACGGATACCCTTCTTCACGCACACCAGCTTCGGCGCACCCCGGACTTGGACCCAGGGTTGTCACCACGAATTCTATTCCCAAGGTTTCAGGCTATCCTGACAGTGCTGGTCCCGTGAGCGCGAACGCTGCTACCTTTAGCTTACCTGTTCGACCAGCACCGCCAGGCGGACCTCTTCCCCCTCCGCCACCTCGAAAAGAGACTCCCGATGAGCTACGAAGGGAGAACCGCAGACAGGCAACGTTTGGATTGCCACCTAACCCTGGATACAATGTCTCTTAAGGCTACGTTTTTCGAATTGTTCCCTGAAGCTGCATCTCCCGGGATAACCTTGCCGAAAATATTGGGACGGCGGCCTAACCCTGAAGATCATTTAGCATATCTTGGCGCACTGTTTTGAAACCTGCGGTGGTCTCTGGCTAGATCACTACACTTAAATCACTTCATATACCTTCTTCAAAACCTAAGGACCTGGTTTAGATTTGAGGAGGCGAAGATCTATTGATCTCGATTCCCGAGAGTCTATCTGCTATGTCTAGTGTGGAGGAGAATCATGTACAGAAACCGAGCCCATGTAGGAAACCTAAATTAAATCAATTCGCGGTTGAGTTGGCACCGTGAGATCAAACTCCGGCGAAAAGAGTTGTGATAAGTTGTGATTAACATTTGTGAGCTGACAAGGGCTCGCGTCGACTTCTTGCTATTCAGAGCCGGCGTCTCTTCCCACGAAGCCTTGTTCAAGGATATCAACGAGCTCATCCAGCGTAGTAATGACCAGATCAGTATGGGCATGTTCAGCCAATGCTCGATTTACATCATTTACGAGCAATACAGTAGCCGCCCCAGCCTTTCTGCCTGCGGTCATGTCGTCGATAGAGTCGCCCACCATGATAAGACCACTGGCGTCACCCTCGCCAGATTCGCCGTGTAAGCCCCAGTTCTTAGCGATGTGCAGGATACCGGCAGGATCAGGTTTGGGTGGGCGGAAGTCTCGCGTCACGATGGGATGAAAGCGAGAGCCTTCAAGAAACTTCTCCATAAGGTTCTGAACAGGGACATCAAAGTTGCGGGTGCATATCGCCTTGGGGATGGCATTGGCGTCGAGGTACGCCATCAGGGTCATCAGACCTGGTTGAGGGGTCTGGGCCTTCATGGCTTCGCGCTCAATATTGCGTATAGACTCAAGGGCAGTCCCTTGTTCTGATTTCGGGAGAGTATCGATGTGCTCGAGTATGTCTGTTGTTTTTGTAATTCCTAAAACATCTCTCATTTCCTTGAACATGTATGTTTGAGGCTCGCTATATACTGGATTAGCAATGCATTCGTTGCGCCAACTCCTCTTAATATGTTAGAATAGTATAAATGCAAAGATGAACCATCTTCTATTTGTTTCAACCACATCGGATAGCGGAACAAAGAATATCATCAAGTATTCGTTTGTACAAGATATGTGAGTCAAGGTCATGTGCGAGAAACTTCCGAGCCATAAAATAAGAGTAGAGTGAGACTGTGAGGGCAGATCTTACCAAAGGGTGCCATCCATGTCAAACACCACTCCTCGAAGTCTGGGGGTGTCGGCAGGAAAGCTATGCTTGCCCTCCTTCAGTGGTATGAATCGTTTCGGATGTGATGAATTCATGATCGAGACCAAACGGCGTAGCATAGAACTGAGCCTGAGGCACCTTAAAGGACAGTAGATGAAGGTTGATATGAAGGTCGAGAGTTCTCGGGAGAACTACATGCAATTATATGGAGTTACTGGAATATCCCTCCTTGGTCTTTTCTCTCATTGATGATAAAAATGAGAGCAGTGCAGTTGGCAATGGTAATGAGTGCTTTGACTCAGAGATGACGCTCTTATTGAGGTGGGGACAGAGAGAATTCGGGGCTAAGAGTTCTTAGGTTACCTACCTAGCTACCTGTTCCAGAGACTTACACCTGCCAAAGGTCTCGGATACATGTACCTACCTATAGTTTGTTAACCACAGTATATTGCAGCACAATTGATAGGTAGAAATGCCGGTCACATTTGAACAAGCATAAGGTATCTAACAAATGCTTTATTAGCATCAGATGCCATTGCACCATTTGGGCAAAAAACCGCTTAACAACACTAACTTGGGTACTGAGGGAAGACTGATGAACGAAGCCATTGTGCTTCTTTATATCGAGATATGGATGGATATTTCCAACATGTCAATACAGTTTACTAAAAGGTCTATGTAGCTTAGTATATCGCCTCTTCCACTCTCTTCCATTCGTCTATCTTGACGAGTACCAGCTATCATTCTCAACTTTTGCCGAAAAAACTCTGCTGGCTAAGGTATCTCTCATTAACCGGCTTTATAAGCGTCTTTCGTAGAAATGAAGTCTGTTCTCCTCGCCACTGCCATCGATTCATACTCATCAAGTCCAGCTTCGCTACCATGTTTCGTCCCAACAACCACAAATTGGCAGCTTTCATGTCCGGTGTTGAAACAAGGCACAAATACCTCCCAGTCGGCCATAGGCCCCAGCCACACAATGGCTTCGACTTTTAGGTCCTGCTCAACGATGACTTTTATATATTGCGAGATCAAAGCAGGTTGACGTGGATAGACGAACATCAGAGCTGTCACATCTGAATCCTGCAGCCTCGAAGTGACATCCCAACTACCACGAACAGTGTGTATGGCTTGTTCTGGAAGATAGCTGTTGACATGGTCTATCATACCAAGTTGCTGAACTTCAACCCCTTCAATGTTAACCATAGCATGACGAAAGCTACTGCGTTGGCGTTGTGAGTGTATATAATCAAGGAAAAGAGCTTCCAGTAGCCCGGATCCGCTTCCGATCGAAAGCACAGTTGGCGTTTCTCCTGGAAGCCGTTAGTCAGTCGTATACCAAGAGCACCTTGCCTTAGTGAAGGGGTTCCCAGACTTTTGGCATGGTCCAACGAAAGCGTGGTGTTGGGGATTGCGTTGACTAGGTTCCGGAATAATTTGTAGGAAAGGCTTAGACAACAATCCGGAGTGCGGATAGGTGCTCCTTGTAAGTCGAGCTCGGGAAGGTCCATGCTTCTTTATGGTGGGCTTCGAATGAATGAATGAATGAATCAAGTACAATGATATTAATAGTCAAGTCTGCTTAATGCACGTTGGAAACTTGACCCTCAATTTTAGAGATGAGGTGAAGTCTACTCGTAACGCTAGATTTGTTCTGTGGGTTTGTCGCAGTGGCGTCCCGCCGTTGGATGGTGGGTGTAACACCAGAGTCAATAATTCACCTTGCAAGTGACCCTATTTTCATTCAAAAGAAAAAAAGGGAAAAAAAAAATCCTTCACTGCAGGATCACTCTCTTTTGTGATCAATCGACTATGGACAGTAATGCAACGGAAAGCATGCGTTTCACACAACCCAACTACGAAGAGGTCGAATCAGACTCTCAGAATGTAAGGCCTACCAAGTTCAACACCTGCTTTCATACCGTCGAAGAAATTCCAGCACATGAGAGCACGAATCATCTTTCACGTCCGTCAGAAGCACCTTACTCCTTCGAGCGATGGCTACCCCTGGTCCTAAAAACACGAAACCTCGATGCAAAAGCTGCACAAGTTGTCAAACTTACACGAGCAGAGGCCAAGCTCCTTGTAGCAGCATCGGGCACCTCGATCATCACTGGTGAACACAACCGAGCATATCAAGAAGACATCCAGGAAGAAATCATCCCGCATCTATCGGCTCTCGATTTTCCCGCCGAAGGTCTCTTTATGCGTTTGGATCGTTGCTCACCTAAAGATGGTCGCCAAGCCGTACCGGGTAGGCTGTCTCTTCACTCTCCAACGGATATAATTATTCGCTTGATCACATCACAGCGAGCACGTAATGAAATGTTAAAGAGTCTTGAAGGGGGGAGTCCGACTGTCGACTTGACTTTTCTTCCATTCAATAAACGTATGGGGAGCGAAAGGGAATACCGAGTCTACTGTGCACCTGAGACCGGAGCCATCTCCGCAGTAAGTCAATACTGCTGGCACAAGCCATGGTTCTTTGACTGTGAAGAGCACGAAAATCAGACAAGAGTAGTGGATCAAATCTGGGAGGGAATCCAAACGATTCACAAATCAATCCTACATGATCTGGATCCGGATGACGGGCTGGATCAGCTGCTTCTAAAGCAAGGGCTGTCGTTCGATGTGTTTTACGACGAGACAGACGAGACATTGCAACTAGTCGAGTTGAACGTTTTCGGTGCGAGGAGCGGATGCGGATCGTGCCTATTCCATTGGATCAATGATTGGGACCAACTCTCTGGCCATTGTGAAAAGGTCGAGTTTCGAGTCACACGAGTGAACAAAAAAACACACAAGCGATAGTGATGTTGCGGGTTTGTCTGCTTAGTTTCTGCCACAGCCATAGCCGTGCTAGGCCTCTGAAACTATTTTCCCGTTCCTGATGAATTTGCGACCATAGTGCCTAACAAGGTAGCCACGAGCTTGGGTGGCTGGATGGAATTGTTTGGCCCTTGTTCCCCTCGAGATCTCATCTCATGCTTGTCCCTCCAGCCCACGTTTAAGCAACGGGCGCAGCCGGCAAGTGTGCATATAGCCCCACTACCTAGGCTTTAGGCTAAGAGATCTCTCTAAGAGTGTTTCCCTGGTTGAGCAAGTCGCGGAAAAATCTAGACTATTCCTTTGAATGATGAAACAGACAATCTTCGCACATTATTATTCATGTGAGACTTTGGCATGGGAGGGAAAGCACGAGATACTTGCCTCTGAATTATTCTAGTTCAGGTTGTTCCCATATACAACTACAAAAACTTTGTTAGTAGTCGTTGAACAAAGAGCTTGGAACATCTACGATTCAATTCTCTTTTGAAGCTGTAGGTACCTTAGGTGCCTAATTAAACTACTCCCGCCAGTAAGTTAGTTTTGTAGGTACAGTAGCTTGAGGTACAGCCAATACGAGGTCGTCTTCAAAGCTGATCAAAGCCCCACACTAGCTGCCCGGGGTGCATGCATGCTCAGCGTCATCCTTCTTTTCCCAGACTGTAATACTCCGTAAGCTGCATTGCTTTCCATTATATTCGATTTTACACCTACAAAACCTGTCCCTAACCTTTCTACTTTATGCACCCAGGAGGTGAAACATAACAAATCACGACCGTGACAGCCCATTCCTCTCAAGAGGCTGACATTTGGAGATCAGGCCACTGTTCTTATGGAGCTCTAAGACTAGGAGAATGAAGCGCGCCTCACAATCGTCTCACCACTCCAGACACGAGTACCATCAAAACAACCAACCATGAGCTCCGCCACAGGTTCATCCAACCTGGCATGGCCGCCTAAACAGCGGCCTTCCCAGCGAACGGTACGAAATCACTCGCTCTATAGTTTCCTGCATACATGACGGCGAGAATGGGTAGATATCTGATGCATCGGGCAGAAACTGAAGAACGGAACCTTTATCATTCCCAGGACTGGCGAACGATCGAGGTCAGAATTCTCGTTAAGCACATCTACCAACGCAGTAGTTGCAGACGATATCAACAACAAACCGCAATACCAATCCTTCGAGGCTGCTGAATCCTTTGGTGACCGTGTCCACATTGTCGCACATAACGTCAAGACTGCATTCATCTTGATATGGCTGTGGCTACATACTGAAGAAGGCCATGGAGTTCTCAAGTGTACACTTGCCTACGTACTTGGTAGTATGGGTACTTTTTTCCCACCCTTGACAGCCTTTCTTGGCAACAGAGATGGAAAGCATGTCTCTGCTACCATTACCGTTTACTTTCACCCCGCACGAACCGTTGGCTCTATGCTTGAGGCAACTGTTATAGCAGTCGTTGCTGTGTTTTACGCGGAGGTCATATCGATGTTGTCGATGGGAATTGCAATTGCCATGAGATCTCAACTCGGCTTGACTGCCGCTGCTCACGTGTTGATCCTCGTTATCTGCATCGGAGGAGGACTGGGCTTTGTGGGTTGGGTAAAGCAAAGACTCAACAGCCCCCTTGTTAACGTCGGCTCAACCTTGGCATCGATCGCAATCATATCCGTAATCACCAAAGAGGAGGGCGTACAAGGAGGCTACTTTGACGACGACAAGATCGTCCAGGTCTTGAAATTGCTTCTTGTTGGCATCACCTGCACTTTAACAGTTAATGTATTAGTCTGGAGAATCTCGGCGAGGCGTGTGCTTCGCGGGTCCATCATGACCGCCACCAGCTCTCTAGGCGACAAATTGTCATCCATCACAAAAGGATTTCTCAGTGGAAATGAAGATGAATTCTGGACAAGCGAGTATGGCCGAGTGTCTGCCCGGTACAACAGCGCATACACAACGATGAACTCAACACTACGAGAAGCCAAATTCGAGTACTTCTTCCTGGGCCGAGAAACCTTTTATCCGCTTGATAAACGTCTTTCAAGATCGGTTGAGGCACTCTCCCAAGCCATAGGAGGACTGCGAAGTGCACTCGAAAACCAATTCACTTTACTCAGAGAGGTTCCCAACCTGGAAGATACCTTCCCTTCACCGAAGCCCACAGGGATCACATCCACCTTGAATCGAGCCATTTCTGCATATATTGATGGTGGAGGTCAAACATTGTCTGACATCGATGAATCTGGGGAGAGCGAGGAAGAACGACTGGCGGCGAGAAACAAATCCGATACCGCTCTGGACACAGCCCCCGCTTTCCAGGAGCCTTCTGACATCTTTGCCCTCTTCATCAATATGCTTGGCCCGTCAATCAAGTCGCTGGCTCATACGCTATCAGAAATCCTGCGTGAGCCTGCATTTGGACAGGATCCGAACAAAGATATTGCGGTGAACGAACAGTTGAGGGAGAGCCTTCGCGATGCTCTGAATCTTTACAATAATGCAAGGTCAGAGTCATTACAGGAGCTTTACCGTACCATTCAGATCGGACGTGCTAGATCTGAGAAGATCCAAGCGGATATAGAAGAAGTTGCTGCAGCCTGTGGGCATTTCTCCTTCAGTTTACAAGCTGTAGCTGAAGAGACTGATGCATATTTGGATGTACTAGAGGACATCAGGTACACGACTGAGACGGCGCCGCGTTCATGGAGTTGGCTCAAATTTTGGAGGTACTTCAGCCGGACTGGACCTTCAGACAAAGACAGGGTTGAAGATCCGGAACGTGAGAGCTTGATACAAAAACCGCCTGTGCCGAGATTGCGGAAATCTCAAATGCCCAAAGGTATTCCAGATACAATGGTCGCACGGCGAGATACCTTCAACTGGGATGCTGCCCCACAATCCAGCAGAGTCAAAAGAAGAGTCGCTCAGAAAATGCTCAGGATTTCCCGATTCATCGTACGGGAGGACATACTTTTTGGTATCAAAGTTGGCATTGGTGCTCTTCTCTGGGCCATGCTTGCTTTCATACCAAGCACAAGACCTATTTACCAGACATGGAGAGGTGAATGGGGTCTACTTTCCTTCATGATCGTGGCGGCTATGACAACTGGCTCAGCGAATACGACTGGAACTGCCAGATTCAAAGGTACCCTCATTGGTGCAGCCTTTGCCGTGGTGTGCTGGACTGTCAGCCAAGGTAATGGCATCACACTGGTGTTTCTGGGTGGCCTTGTAGCTTTGTTCAACTTCTACGTGATTCTCGTCATCAAAAAGGCTCCGCTGGGTAGAATTGCTCTGTTAGCATACAACGTGAGCACCCTTTATGCCTATAGCATCTCGCAAGATGTTGACGATGACGACGATGACGAGGGAGGGTCCAACCCCCTGATTTTGGACATTGCCTGGCATCGAGTTGTTGCGGTCACTCTAGGCATCCTATGGGGTATTGTTGTTTGCCGAGTTCTCTGGCCCATCTCTGGTCGAAAGAAGTTCCGTGAAGGACTTTCTGTCTTGTATCTCCAGATGGGTCTCATATGGAAGCGTGGCCCTCTTACTGTGTCGCTCACTAAGGACAGCACACATCATAACACGCTTGACTACATGCGCGAGGGCGAACAGGCGGCTCTTCAACGATATGGTAGGCACTTACTGCCGCGTCTTTCTTAATCACGCTAACTCTGTGACAGCCTTCAAACTTGCGAGCCTGCGAACGGCTGCGAAGTCTGAATTTGAGCTTCGCGGTCCATTCCCAGACGCAGCTTATGGGCGCATTATGCGCTCCACCAAAAACATGCTTAATGGTTTCTATGCGATGCGTCTCATCACATCAAAACGAAATCAATTGACAGAAGGAGAGCGGGCATTGTTAGAGTACACAAGCACTGAGAGAGCTCTCCTTTGCCAGCGCATATGTCACGTCTTTCAAGTTATCGCTTCGTGCCTTATGCTAGAATACCCCTTGACTGATGCCATCCCTACGGTTGAGAACAACAAGGACCGACTCTTAGGGAAAATCTACCAATTCCGCAAGGAGCACATGAGTACGGATCTTTTGGGCAACGAGTCGCCTCTGGTTGTTCAAGAGAGTGATTATGCCTTGCTGTACGCATACACACTCGTTACGCTACAAGTGGCAGCTGAATTAAACAAGGTGAGGGCCGAGATTGAAGCCCTGTATGGAGTTTTACACGAGGAAGCTCTGCTGCTGCAGTAGAGGAGGAAGGCTTGTCAAACAGGAGGTAAATTGTCTTTTGCATACTTAGCCATTCATGATACCAGACTTCCATGTTCATCGCGTGGTGAGTTGGTGCGTTTTCTGTGCCCTGTGTATTTTTTCTCGTGCGTAGGTAAATAAAAGCTAGCATTTTATGATATGAGGTTTAAATATTACTGCTCTTCGTGATTATTGAAAGCTACCCATGCTCGTATGGGTTGTCCATCACACCCATCATTACCTTGTATGCCCCTTAATCCCCTGACGCCATGAATCATGATAGCAGCAACTAAATAATATTTAGATCTGGACGTCCCGTCTAAACTGTACATTCCCTTAACCTGCCCAAGCGACCAACATCATACTCGACCCATCGAGCGATTCCCTTGCGTCCTGGTACGAGCACACTACCTGGGTTCATTACATGACACCCCTCGTATGTGACGCAAAACGGCGGGGCTGTTGTGTCGAGCAAGACCATGGCTGTGGGTAGTGGGTACAGATGCAATGCTGAGGAGTAGTCCCAGTGAACGGGGCGAATAGACTGGCGGAATGGTGCGAGATAGCCTTGATCAAGAATAGTCTTGACAAGTTTCTGGGCGGCATGAACGTCGTGAGGAACAAGAGGTGTGACGGGCGAGGCGGTAGCAGTAGCGGTAGGATCATCATGATGAGCAGCATCGATATCCATCGGCTGAACATTTTCGGGAGGGGCAGCACTTGAAGCTGGTGCCTGTTCTCCACTGGCATCCTTGGCCTTGGGTTTTAAACGGACAGAGGCTCGACGCAAACGAGCAGATACATCATCTCTAAAGACGACAAGTTCGTGGTTGGGGCCGAATAAACTGATTCGGCTTGGGTTCGAGGTCCATACAGCTGTGCCGTTTGACTTGCCCCCCGCTTCGGCATTGGCTGTCGCAAAGGCTCGACGTATTCTCGACGTGAACATGTCTGGTACTTGTTTTCGAGGCAAAGGAACAGAGGCGCCAGCTGTAAAGGACGAGACCCAGGCGTCATTGTCTCCGGGAACAAAGACGAAGGTAGACGACTGGAGCAGGGTTGGAAAGTCTCCCAGGGTTGAAGCCAGGGCATCAAAGTATTCTTTATATTCGATACTTCCGCCACTGCCTCCCCGTGCCAAAACAGCGTACTGAGTGAAGTTGCCCATCAGCACGAATGTTAGAGGCGTTGAACCCTCGGGCTCTGAGGCATATCCTGAGAGGATCTTGCGTAATGCTTGGAGAGTTCGTGGTTGATCGAGGTTCAGCTCGCCAATAACAATGGCGCGCCCACGTGATGGTGCAGTATCCTCCTCTGCTCTGTTGCGTAGAAGGCGCCTTTCGAGCCTGCGCATCTTGGTACCCACGGCACGCTCGCTGCCTACACCCAGAAAATCGATCCAGCCAAAGCCCCCTCCTATGGTCTGCTCCTGGCCACCATCGGATCCGCTAATGCCCAGAGTCGCTTGACGACGTTCACATGGGGGCTGACCTATAAAGAAGCCTTGCAAACGGCCGCCCAGTGTACCTCCAACGCCGCTGCTGCCGCTCAGACCCTTGCCCACAGATTCGTCTTCTTCTTCATAGACACCGTCTACCAGCACGATCATGCCAGGACAAAACCATGCTGAATCATCCGGGATAGCTACCGCCTGAGATAAATCCAAGGCAATAGTACCAGTCAGGTCGCTGATGGCAAGATCGCCGGTAGGGAGGACAACCAGGAGCCCCAGTAGCATATGGCTGCTGCCATGGCGACCAAGGAGGTTCGCGATTGGCGTGAGTTTAAGTGAATGCTGGTTGGAAAGGGAACGGCTAAGGCTTTGTTTTCGAGAGGAGGACACTGCGGAGGACTGGAAGGTTTCGTTACGGAGAAGACGCTGGTGGATTACATTGTAGCGATTTCGGAAAACCGTCGTTTTGTGTGATGCTGGTGGTAGTAATGAAGGCGTTGAAGTATCCCTAGGAAATGTTAGTCGCAAATTCAGTTGATCCACCAAATAGACAGACTATACTGACTTTTCAAAGTGCTTTTTACCAACGTTGTATATGAATCTGGGTTGGTCATATGCGTCTATGATCTTAAGCCATGCTCGAGGATCGCTCGTCTCGCTTTCTTCTTGCTCCTCATCCACACCAAGTCCCGACATGCCGAAGCTTGTGTTGCTATCCTCCCTCCTGATTTCTGCCGGCCGTAGTCCTAACCGTGTGTTCAAGGTCTCGTTATCTTTGAGATCAAGCATGCTATCCCCGCGTGGTAGTCCTCTCGTTGGGCCAGTGATTCTGCCGCCGCTCATGTTACCCTCAAGGGTCTTGAGAATCTCCTGGAGCTCTTTACTCGAGCCCTCGACAATGACGCCTCCATTGCGGTTTTTCCAGCTTCTCGCAACCTCTTCCAGAACCCGTTCGGCCAAACCTTCTTCACGCCATCCTGAACCACAATGCCGTCCAATGAAGGAAGCTAGTTCTTGAAGGGCAGAGGATGTCAGGGTTAAAGAATGTTTTTTCGTGAATGTACGGAAAGCGAGCGGTCGGAGTGTCGGAGGAGGGAGTATGATCGGTAATATTGCAGCCTTGGGAGCATTGACGGCGAATGGCTTCAGTGGGTGGATTGGAGTACCGAAGGCGGGAGATGAAGATGGTATCGCAGACGACGGAGGGACCGCCCCTCGTTGTTTTCGGAATATAGGAGCTGGTGTTTTATCCATGATCTGTACCGCTAGCTTGGCATGGCAGAGAAAGAAAAAGAAAAAGAAAAAGAATCCAACCTTTGGTGTATGAAATCAACGTTGCTTGCTAATTGAATTTCGTATATGGTGCTCTGGTTGATTTGCCTACCTCAGTACGTTGTGCCTCGTTGCGCAGGTCGTCTTGAAGGGTTCGCGCCGACCGCGTTGACGCGTTTAATTGACTCGTTTGATACATATACCCTCCATAGGCATATATGGCGTTTTCACCAGGTAGGGTCCTGCGAATGACCTCATTCATGATCAAGGTCGAGTCAACACAATGATAGCTTCATTGAACCGGACACAGTAGTAAAATCGATTTGAATTCCAAATAGCAGCAAAATGATGGGGTCAACATTTCGAAATGTTGCTCGGCACATGGCTGTACCTGTCAGAGCCATATCCAGTCTTTCTAGCAACCCTAAAATTGTTTGTGTTCAACACCCAAGACAGTACCACTTCAACAACACGCTGACCATGTTGTAGAAAGTTGTAAAGAATCCAAAATCCCCTTTTACAAACTACTTGAGCTATCTCGAGAAAGAACCGCCGGATGAGCGCCTAGCAATTGGGACTACTAGCGAGCTTCCTCCCACCCCTCAGTCCTTCACTGAGAATAAGGACTTCGTCAAGATTCTCAATGAGGTGATAACTGAGTACGGTCACCAAGATGAGGATCTTGTCAATCAAGCACGCGCATTTGCCAGTCCGGGTGGCTTCAATCTCGGCTCAGGCGGTGCCTTTTTCTCACAAAAACGACCTAATAGAGGTGGATCTCGCAAGCAGGGAGCTGGAGGGGGAGCTGGAGGTGACGGTGCAGGAGGCGCCAGTGCTCAGGGAGGAACCGGTGGTGGTGGAAGAGGAGGATATGTGCACCTCAGTGACCGAAGGAACCCCCCTGACTTTGGACGCATTGCATGGCCTGAGGATATCCTGGGAAGTGTTGAGGTGGACGGTAATGGTACCATCATCGGCAAAGTACAGCCAAGTGGAACATACCGTATTCTGACGAACGAGGGAATGTAAGTCTAGAGGACACGAACACAGTCATGTCAAGTCGCTAACAATTTTTAAGCCTGGGACTCAGCCCATTCTTACAAAAAAAGTTGGTGGAGAGACTAAAGCAAGAAGAAGCCAAACAAAACTCAACAAGTTAGTGGAAAGAAGAATATTCATAGCCTTGTCGAACAAAGAAAAATCGACTGAGGGAGCCAAGTACGATCAAGAGTTCTGAAAAGTCGAAGAAAACGACCTATGTATCATGACTGTAGGTAGAGATGAGTGTAACAATACTGTATGGCATTGGCATTTGTTAGATATAACTACCTACTCTGAGACCAGAACCATGCTTGCATATGCAGACACGGACCAATGCATGACAAGTTTGCATGGAGGACTGTTGGTTGGTAACTAGAAGGGGTCAATAAATAAGCATGATGTTGTGGTTCAACATCAGATGTTTTTGGTTATAGAAACAGATTCTTATTCGACAACTCGTTAGTCTATGTCGGTAGAGTTTTGAGAATTGATTTGTTGGGAATTTCAACGCCGTGAGCATATAAAGTGCTAGTTGGGTGTTGGTCCAGGTTGCCGGGGTCAGAAATGTGCAAAGCTTGGCCTTTAGCTACTTCTACTTAACTGCTTAATGTTTCTTATTTTGATTTATATATATCTATTTC
>JABEEM010001333.1:0-19034 GCA_013363185.1 Fusarium secorum
GTCTTGTCTTGGTTAGGCTTGTCTTGTTGAGAGCGCTGGTATATCGGTTGGAGTTGACACGGAGGTAGGCGTACTGGGCAGGGTAGAACCGAGAGGCTCAGAGGGAGTCCTAGGTGGAGTGGACTTCCTGATCCTTCTATGCGGCCGAAAGAATGAATGTGCAGACATATTTGGCTTCGAGCTTGGCGCAATCGTCAGCTACCTTCTCTTAAGAAACTCGGCGAGAATTTTCGCAGGTGGGATGCGGAATACCTAGCCAATCAGAGCGCGTAGATATGTCAAAGTCATCGCGCTATGCCTCATTCGGCAATTCTGTCGAGTAAATCAAGTAGAGCCGAGTAAAGGAAAAAGGTTGCTTTGCTTGGTTGAACAGGAGCCCTTACTTTGGTTGGTTGTTACGTAATCAACCAATCACAACCAACCAAGCCAAGTAACTTGATTGATGGACACACTGTTGTTAGGCGACGTTGGAGGTGAGCTATGATCAATTTTTATTGGCGAATCGACACTGGCACTGACAACCAACGACACCCTTCCATAGGCTAGCCCCCTTGATATACAGTTGTCCTCGTTATCCACTCCGAGTCATTGAAGAGTGACTCCCTTTTTTCGATATCGTGACAAGGCGTTGCTTGGAAGTTAATGTAAGACTGTTCGGGATCGATCCCCCATGGCCTTCCTCCAATGTTAGTGAGGCCACTCAACACAACCTTCAAACCCACCTAAAGGGTTACCACAAGACAGCAGGTCCATGATCCGTTCACTGGCCATTCAACTATGACCTACAGCCTATTTGTTATCTCGGTGTTGTTCTCTACACCTGCCTCTGTACTGCACACCAGCTGAGTTGTCTGTGACGTCCTGTTCGTGCTGCTGTGAATTGCGATGGAGGAGGCCGGATCTGAGTGTCAGAGACGCTGCCGTCGAGTATCACGGTGCTGTAGTGGGATGGCTTAGCTAGGCAGGGGCTTTGATAGCAAACGAGGTGAAGGCATCGAGTCTTGATGCTGAGGCAGCGAGTATTGCGACTAAGCATCAGGGTGAGCTAGGGCCATGCTTTGTCCTGGACGCGTGGGTAGAGGCGCATACCCTCCGTTGGACTGGTTCATCATGGGGCCGGCGTGCCGGGATCAACGCTGTACTTGCCAATAATCTTCTGGAGGGCAGACTCAAGAATTTTCCATGGGAATACCTTGACGTCCTTCTCAATATTGTGGCGCTTGGGATTAGGAAAGCCCATGATGATCTTGAAAAACTCCTCACTATCCGGCTTAGCCTTGGAAACTGTCTGCGGATGGAATCCTTCCAAGTTACGGCGAATACGGTTCTTCTCCTCGACACTGAAACGGTTTGGCGCTGCGATAAGTTGCTCGAGACGGTGGAGAGTGTCGACAGATATGACATAACACTCGCCTTTCTCGGGCCACCAGCTCGGGTTTGTCAAGCATCTACTATCATGGGTCCACCAATACCTGTGCAAGTCGGGGATTTCAGCAAAGGAGTCCACCAACAATCAGGTCTAACGGTCTCCTCACCAGAATATCGATCTGGGCTCCAAACGTTTGGGCCAATTCCTCATAATTATGAGAACCTAGAGCGAATTGCCAGTAGATCACTCGAGCTATTGTCAGTACAAGCTGCTGGTCTAAGCTCGGGTCTATAGGGCTCTCACAGTGGCCCTTTGCCGACGGCATTGCATCCTCCTCCAGAGCTGGCTTCAAGTTCTCTGCAACAGCTTTTCATTCCTCTGCTCCAATACAACGGCGTGCAACGTCTCCTACAGGCAAATATTACCGTTTTTCTGAAAAGATCACCCAAGTACAAGGCTAGCACACTGTGGCCTACACCTTTCAACAAGCCGCAGTACCTGCCCGAACTCCATTTATACTTTGGCGGTCGCGTTTATCGTGATGCTGTACGTGCGCAGCGTATGTGGAATTATCCTTCTGAGGAGGCAAAGTCCTCATACTCTTCATTCAAATCAGTTTCAACGCGACCCGCTGAGTCCTTCAACATCTCAACGCAATCGTCTCCCAACTACAGCCCCTCCAACCTACCCATGATCTGTTACATTGGCAAGACTCAATTGACTTCAGTCCGAAACAACCTTTTTCGCGTCGCATCTGGACCTGGACGAACATGGAACGAACCCGTGTTTCGCCTCCAGCAACTGCGAGCTCGTATCCTTGTACCCTCAAATTCCGATCACGATGCTCATTTTGTGGGCGTGTTTCTAGGGATGGCGCAAAAGCACTTCTACACTACCCCACCTGTCAGTAGCAGACGCGACTCGCCCATTTCACCAGGACAGAGCATTCCTCCAAGCCCTCATTTCCACGATATCAAGTTAAAGATTCTCACCCACGACATTGATACGTCCGAGTTTATTGTTTACACTGGTAACATCACAAAGGCAGTCTTGGAGAAGTTCCATGATCCCTTCAAGGCTCCGGCCGACGATGATGATACTATTGTTTCTGGTCTCAAAATCGAGTACACAAGAGTTCCCATCTGGCCGATCCTGGGGCTCAGGGAGAGACTGGGTAAAGCTCTAGGCCAAGAGATCGTCGGAACATTCAACCCCGATGAGATCGAAGCATGGGAGAAAGACCCCGAGAAAAGACCAAGTGGCGAGAAGCGCAAGCGCGATGTCCTCACCGAGGTCGTCAACAGTAGCTACGAGGAAGAGACCGAAGAAGAACCCGCAATCGTTTCAAAGAAAGGGTGTCTAAACCAAGACACACCTGTGGGTGTGACTATCTGAAAGCGGTCTACACGCAGTGTATGATGTGAACTGAAGATGGGAGACATGTACCCGTGGTTCAATGTTAAGGACGACAGGATATATTCGATCAACAAACTACATCGGCTGGGTCACCTTTGGGATTTCATGGAGATACTCCTTGTGTCGCAGATATGTATGGCATTGACAATAGCGCAAGGTTATCAGGAAGTTAGGTTATGCACTGCAGTATTTTGCTTTTGAGATATGAGGTTGGCGAGGGACTCAACATATGTAAATGCCCCTTTCTTATTAGGCGCAAAGAGTCTGAGCAAGGGCCAACAAGAATGTCAAAGCAAGGCCTAGATGAGTGGATACGACAGCTAGTTAAAGCAGTTAATGAAACCGAAAAATTTCAACCGCAAAAGATTGCATTCCCAGTATGGTTCAATTTGAAGAGGTATAAGCAACTAGCAACTGTACAGTTGCGCTTATTATGGCTCAATGACCAACACTCGAATCACAAAATAATCATGGACTCGTCGCATAAATTTGCATGAGTCTGAATACCACTATTCTTATGTTGTATGGAAGCAGTACTTTCGAATCGGGCGTGGCTGTCCAGGGGCGACCGGCGCTTCCTACGATATTTTGTCTCGTATATCACAAGTAACGACGATATTCTCACCAAACGGCATCGTCAAAACCTTGGGCGCTATATGAATCGAACTTTGTGAGCTTCGTGCTTAGCAACGAAGATATGTCAAGGGCCAGGACAAGTTCGAATTCGGCAATATCAATGCAATCCAGAGTAGCCTCGAATATAGAGGATGTTGTTACCGCCTTACACCAAGTATGCTGCTATGCCCGCGGTCGAGGTGCAGCGCCCACCGAGTGAAACAATACCGAAATGACATTGCGGAGTACGCCCGAGGTCATAGAAAATGAGTAAGAATTCTGATGAGCACAGCTTTGGGAGTAATTAATTAGGATGATCAAGTTCATGCCAGTGGTGATTACCCCGAGGCGGAAGGAGGCAAGGTGAACATATGTCGAGGACCCTCCTGTGGTCCAACCAGTGGTCAAGCCCGACTCAATCCACTTGCTAATTGATACAGCTGGCAGGTTCATATGGCCACCAATATTCATGACCTTGATGGATAGTTGAGACGGCCAGTGTTGTTGGCGTTGGGCACCGATTCCTTTTGATGGTTCCCGCCACAAACTAATCGTGTCGGTTGGCATCTCCTCCTGGTATTCTGTGCACTACCCAGCCAACACTGGCTCCCAGTCTCAACTGCTTATTCCTGTTAAACAGTCTTATGACGTAGGTTGTCAGTATTGTGTCATTGAATTTATCTAACAGTCATGTCTAGGCGAGACTTCTCGATCTGTAACTCGTACGGACTCTCACCTTGCTCGCCAGATTGATATCGAACCCCGCCGACCGCATTACATCCAGTTGGGAGAACATTCAGACTTCCAGCATCGACATGTATTCTTTTTCAGGCTTTAAGCTGGCCATCGTGGCGGCGATCCTCGTTTTGGCATTCTTTATTGGGCCTTATGATGTTCTGTCAAGACCACCAACTGTTACATCTCCGGGGCGAAACACTCTTCCGCTACCAACTGTTGCCATCATAGGTACCGGAGGGACTGCTTTAGGGAAGGGGAACTCCCAAACCGATACCTCGCATTACCTATCCGGCGCTTATAATATCAATGATGCAGTTATTCCTATTCTGCCAGATCTGGACGGAATTGCCCATGTTGTCACAGAACAAATCCTTTCTATCGATAGCATCGACATTGGCACAAGGCAACTGATCATCATCCGTCATACCGTGATGAAATACCTTCGACAGCAAGATATATCCGGAGTAGTTCTCGTTCTCGGATCCAGCAAGTTAACTCTCGTGGTTAGGTTCTTGGAGCATACAATGGCGCTTGACGACTTTAACAAGTCTGTTTGTCTGACTGCTGCTCTGAAGCCACTTTCGGCGCACGGCGCAGAAGGGCCTGGTAGCATACTGTCGGCTACAAGGGTGTCAGTCGCATCTCAAGACAACCAAATTCTAATCATCTTTAATGATCTTATCACGCTTGCCAGGCGCAGCTACAAACAAAACAACGTGCTATTTTCAGGGGACAGGTCACTCTTGGGGAGAATTGTTGACTTTGGACCCGAGATGATACATCGGCCAAGCAACAGCCCTAAGACGTTCCAGTTCGACGAGGACCAGGTGTATAACAAGACTAAGACTAAGTCTAAGTACTTCCCTTCTACGAGCGAACAGAGTGACTTCGATATAGCTGTGAAAGACGGGGTCAAAGGTGCGGTTTTGGGGGTATTCGAGGATGGATACTGGCCTGGACCATTGATGAAAGGCCTCGGAACACTGATGAATGAGCCGGATGTTATTGTAGCTACAGTCTCCTATGGTTTCTCCTACAATATGAGACACAGGATAGATGGAGTAGTGCCAGCAGGTGACTGGACTGATCGCGATCTTATGATGCTAATGCCATTCCTACTGGCCTCAAATATGAGCAGGGAAGAGATATCGGATTTCATCGCGACGCCTTACAACGAAATCTGACTATAAATAGTGTTTGATTGCGCAATTTATAACCCGGAGGTACAATGAACCCACCAACTAAATCTATCGATACGATTGGCGTTATAACTTCTGCATCTAGTAGGACTGTTCCTTGGCTTTGTAGTCCAAGAACCTGTCCTAATATCTGTCTTGATCTTAGTAACTACGGTCCTGTGAATAAAAATGCTGCACTCGGTATCATGAATGCAGTCTATGTGTACTTTGCCTGCTGATCTTCTGGGCACTTACTAACCTGTTGACCAGGGCTATGTCTGTGAGTGATAGTGAGTTTAGCGGCGAGACCTTCCAAGAGGCCTGGCATGTGGAGGTTATCTGGCCTTCTTGCTTCTAACCGATCACTGCCAATCTGCCACGCCGATTGAGAATGGGTGGCCCTCAAAGGACTGCAAAGTAGGTGCGTATGACATGAACCTATGGTCCGCGGTACAGGGGCAAAATGCACCATTGTCACCGAACTCGGTCCGGTGTGCGTGAGGTCAGGTTGGTGTTCGGCTGTAATTTGAAGTCTGCCTCGTCTTTCAAACATAGAAGCAAGTGTAAAGGTGGAGGCTTGAGCCCAAGGCAGACAACATGCATATCAACACTCAACCTGGATAGCGGTGCCCATCCCCAGCCGCTGAGGAAGGGGCTTCGAACTGTGTAGTTCTCCTAGTGAGCTCTATTATATGCTAGACCGACGTCACTATTACTTTGCGACTTCCAGACATGCTTATCCTCTCGACTCTGCCCCGTATCTTGCCTTCGCTATTTAAAGATGGCTGAAATATCAAGACCTCTCTGGTCTTGCAACCTGTCGTTGCACACATCTGGCAGATGACCTTATTGGTACTGCAATGATCTTGGAATTGTCATGGTCCCGAATGGCCGCCACACGACGCAACTAAATGCATCTGGCTAATGTGTCTCATAATAATGTCTTTAAGCGGTGAAGTACATTTATTCTGGAGCCTAAAAAACAGAATGAAACCGCCACTTCTAAGTGGCAGCTGCTCATACGAGACTGGGAAGCGCTATGACACATCATGAAGAGCTGCATATTGGATAACCAGTGCTCACATCAATATCGACTGCAGGAGGGTTAACATCAGCTATACAATATACAATTCTACTGGTACATAATTCAACTATAAATTATCTTTGTTCAGCGCAATCCAGCGCAACACCCAGCTCCATCTTCATCCCTCTCCACAACGTCTGTTACCCCAAGCAAATTGTTATGCACACTCTTTAGGCCAAAAGCTACGCTATCCAGAGGCCTACAACGGTGCAAGTTTGAAGAAACCGTAAAGACTTTTATTTCCAAACCATTGTCTCCTGTTAAACTGCGTGACAATGCCATCAAGCGCCAACACCAAGGTGGATCCTGAGAGGCTAGACATCTCTAACAGCGCCCTCGGCCTTTGCTCCCATTACGCTCTTCACAAATGTCTGGAACTGACTACAGGAGCAAATGGGACTTGCCTAGGCTGCCAAAACAACCAATGCGGCTACTTATAAGACATCGTCAGTTGCCGTCTATAACTAGACAAACAAAGAATATGGTTGACCATCAAGAGTGCGCAGGGGTGTAATACGTATCATACAGTACTGTGGCTGCTCAGTTTCACGATAGTCATCAGCAACTACTACTATAATCGAGACTCACATATTCGGGAGGTCCTAACGGCTTGCATATGAGATCCAACACCTTAGGTGCAGGCGTGGGCAGTTAGGCTAGGTACTCAGGAGAGAAGGGAGCATACGTCGCTTGCAAATATACAGAATGTTTCAGTAAAGTTGAATGTCTTCCTTAACAATTCACGTCGTCTAGGACAGGCGACATAAGGCATCGCTTGTTGAGTGATGAACCTTGATCCACTGAGTGACATATAACGGACCTGAAGGGTACCACGTTGAGGCAAATAAAGCTTTCGATCGCTCGATCCTCGATTCCTCTTAAATAGCCCGTAAGGAGGGTCCATAAGTGACTTCAAACGCGGGTCTTGGTGGTGTTACTCTAGCTGCCATTGCTTCAAAAAGGGCTTTGTACTCAGGTGGTCAGTTGTAACATATCAAACTTTCAATTCTCCATGGGACCGCCACCTTTGTGGAACTGTCACCACTGATATGCTTGAGGTGGGAAACTCGAATTACCACCAAGGCTGGTCAAAGAAATGATAGGCGGAGTGGACTCTCCAATGGGATTGGTGATTGTGTTGTATTTGATAGTGAATGGCGCCACCAGATTGCTGGTTTGTGTGGTTCTCGGTAACCTTTCAACATTCCCGATGCTGATTGCAACACTGCACACCCAGAATGTGTTGCGGCAGATATATGACTTTATTGATATAACAAAGGGGCAACCTTTGGTAGGTATTGCTCTATAAGCTTCTTTAGGGTAGTCTTCTTCGAAAGGTGATGTTTTCTAACATCATCTGACAAGCCGGCCTCAGTATGTTAACATCATGCTCCGATACGATATAAGGCATCGCGGTCAGAACACCTAAATTGTCGTGTGATTGATTGACGCTGATATGGTCGACGTAGTCAATCGGGATTATCCCATCTTTGGGGTATAAGCACATAGTGATTCTGTAACTATTAGCTGGAAACTGCCTTGCGTTGTCTTGTAATCTAAATGCAACTCACTTGTTCGATGTACGAGTAACGAGTCGATTCTGTTACAGGGAGCTTTCGTATGTTGCTTCGAGCAAATAGCTATGCCTTACAGGTTGTCTACGCGAAGCTGGTGGAGCAGTGAGTTGGTAGTTCCTGATAAAACTTACTGTTGAGTTGAAAGGTTTAAATGTGCGCAAAGGATGGGCAGGCCGCTTTGCTGTCTTTGAGTATAACGTGAACAAAAAGGGACCTGTAGCTAGAAACTTTAGCCATGTGCTCAAAGTGGAGCGCTAGCTGCAATCTATCGTTGGTGTGCCATTGCCCCCTTTTCCTTGATCTTACTTGCTATTCACAGCCTCGCCAGGGTACCAGTACTTGTAAGCTCCCAATGGAAAGGAAGGGGAAGCTGTTACCTGAGGGCCTTCAAAGATAATTGACTTGCTCAAGATCCCTTGACATTTCTCAGGTCCAAGTTGATTTTGTCAGACGATATCACGAATCTATATGTGTTTTCATGACTTCACAGTGGAATTGGTGATGGGAAAGGCTGACCTGTAACGAGATCAAACATTTATAGTGGAATACCTCGGCAGCATAGTAATTCAGTACTAGTAAAAACATAAAAGTATGAGTCTTTGCAGCATTGGTGAATTTCCTGTAATTCTCATGATACAATAGCCTCACCATCTGTCATGCCACTAATATCCAAAGCCTGGCGCTGAGTTGTAGATATGGGACATTCCCTTGTCTGTTCTTGGTCTGACAATATTGAAATCGCTCGACCGTCCGTGGGCTTTGTAGGGTAGCCCTGGGCTTGTCAATCCTATCCAAGGTCTGTGTGTCATGGGATGATTACGAGCCACAACATCCAGCAATGCGAAGCCGTATCCGAGAGTCGTGTAACGTCTAATTGCTTGTGGATCCTTCACTGCCACCAAATTTACGGCTAGACTGTCGCACACCGCTTCTGAAGACTGATTCGCTTGAGGTTGATCGGTGATCCTTCCAATAGCAAGAACCATGCTGTTACACAAATGGCAAGCCCTGATACCAATTGAATATTCAACGTACCTTATCGAATATGAGGCTGTCCTATGGGTACAAGGTTCATCTCTCCGTCATTAGTTCTTAGACAGTGCCTCTAAATGCGACGTCTCAGTATGCATACCAGTCATGCGGCCGTGTTGTCTCGTCGCAGTGATATCTAGTTCCCTTTGCATAACGGAGCATCTGTCGCTAACGCCTTACTTTGGCGGAAAGCCGCATGGGGAGTCACTGCATGCCATGGCAATTTAGAGATCCCAGGGCTATCTGGAGCGCTTGATCCCTCAGGCCAGTGAGATGAAGCGATGGTTGGGGGAAACAGGGATTTCCGACGGCCTACACTGTATTTCGAGGGGAAACAAGGCGGTGTCTTTCAAGGATGGTGATGGTTAGTATCAACCATACGGAAACTTTTAGTTCCAAGGTTGTTAGTGTCTTTGATTGTACTGAGCCTGTCGAAGATGCGGATGAGAGAGGGATGGGGACTAATGTCTAAGTTGTGAGCTAGATGTGTTATTTGCAGTTGAGACTTGTGGCTGAGAGCTTAAATAAGCACAGAGAACTTAGAGGGATGGACTATAGAGTTCCACGACGACACTGGTTCAAGCCATTCCCTCTTAACACGGAAGATCAGACCTCTCCAGAATTGAACTGGGTGCTCAAGAAATAATTGCCCCATATGACTGGATTGGGTGCGGCGCTATCAGTTTCGGGAGCTTGAGATAGTCTTGCGCCAGACAGCTTCACTTGGGAGGATTCTCTCAGCTACACTGAGTCTACAAAATGGTAAGGTGCAATGGCTTTAAAGACAAGTGATTCAATGATCGTGTTGATAGCTTAATAGTTGGATTACTGGGGAAGAAGCTCTACGTTATAGCTTTGAGGGGCTAAAATGCAAACCTCCGACCTTGAATAAACCGCGACGCTGCTCGATGCTGAGTCTCCACCATATCTTTGACACTGAAAGTTCCTTCTATATCATACAAATATCTTGAAAGACGGTCCAGAATAGTTTCATAAGCACGCTAAACTTCCTTCACTGGTGAGGCTGAATCACGCGATCACACAGGTATCATCACTCCTTTGATCGCTTGGAGGTCTCTTATAGTGACGCAGTTGAGCTTTAGTAGGCGTCCTCAAGCTCTCTCCACCTCAAGCCAGTTTCATCGAGGAATAGCCTGACCTCATCGACTGATGAACCAAGCACCTTTTTGATATCGAGGCCGACAAGCTTTGATAGAAGTTTCAATACCTCTCTTCGACGCTCGTTGCGCTCAAGCATGGACTCCCATTCATCAAAGAAATCATTAACCATTCCCGGGGTCCAAGTTAGAGGATCCCCAACGGGGTGCTCTTCATGACCGAAGTGGGCATATTTCGCAAGCTCCTTCATTGTATCTCTCATGATGTTGATTCGATTTTCCTTCGCCTCCACCTGGTACTGAAGTTCTCTCGTCTCTGCTTTCTGGTCTTTCAGCTCTATCTTCAGCTTTCCTTCTCTGTAGGTTGCAGCTTCGGAGACCTGCTTCAGTCTATTGACGTCTTTGGTTGCTATTGAAAGCTGTACTCTCTGTTTCTCAAACCGTGTGTCCGCCTCTTTTCTGTATTTTTCTGCCTCTAATCTCCGCTCAACTTCTTCGTTCCTTTCCGCCTCAACTTTCTGCAGTTGTTCAAACTGATTATGAAATTTACTGCCCATCATATGTTTCTCTCTTTGATCAGCTTCCATGTTGCAGTGAACGTCTTTAACTTGCGACAGAGCTTCTTCGATTCCCTTGGCTATCGAGTCATTCATGTGCTTCTGGAGAGATACGAGCTCCATGAAGTACTCTTGGAACTTGTCGGTAATATCAAAATGTTCATCGATCAACATATGGTCCTCTGAAAGTTTTGAAAGATCTGGATGAGAGTTTCTTCGATGACGGGCGGCAATGCGCTTTTCGGCCTTGACATACAACCCCAGAAATGTCTCATGAGATGTACTTTTGGGCAATGTTGAGTTTGCCAATTGGTCGTCGGAGGTGTTGCTCAGACAAGCTTGCGTAATGTACTCCAACAGAGCTTGCAGATTATCCTTCAATCTGTGTAGGGTCCTGTAGTCAAGTTCTTTTCTGTGACTTTCCGTAGAAGTCGCATCTCTCTGAGGATTGCAGGTTCGTCGGCTCATTGCCACAAAGCCACAAAAGGAAAAATATATACCGAGCAACGGCGCTTTAATATTACTAAAAAAGCAGAATAATTATGACTTGTTGGCCTAGTTCGAGTATGCGTGTTTGCAATCACTGAGAAGCGTGGTCTTGGGGATTAGAAAAAATTGCTATCATGTGGCGTTGACAGTCCTATTATTGTATACTTCTGTAGTAGGACCTATGTTAACATTTTGGACGGGGCGGTGGGGTTCTGAGACCCACTGACTGTCCTTTGTGTACAATGATCCAGGGTCATGTAGCGCCACTTTTCAACCCCCCCGCAACCATTACTGCTAATACTCTCCAGAGCTCAGCTCATATAATGAGGGGGTGCAGTCTTTGTTTCGCTAGGCGCGCGGAACAACGGGCAGTGCCCCGTCTCTTGTAAGATTTAACATGGCTTGCACGTCCTCTGTTGGTCGACAGTACACAAGTCCAAAGCCTGGCGGTAATAGCCTAGGCGGTGTTGAAAAACATGTGACGTGAAGATCTGATCTTTGACGGTGAATGTCGGTTCCCGCGTTACACCTGTCCTAACACCCCAAGGGGTAATTCCCTTCACCCTTGTGCACCTTAGGCAATGCCGTCACTAAGATTGTGTCGTTTGGAGCTAATGCGAAATCCTTGACCTTTTCTCTGGATGCACATGATGACTAATGAATCGATATGTGTAGTTCGAGGCAAAGATCTACAATTCGAATCTCTTGCTTGTTGACCCACCTCTTGAGTATTTCAGCTTTGACACATTCGACACGGTTACCAACCGCAAGGAGTATGAGTGTGAGCTTCTGGCCGCTGCCGGCGGGATCTCGTTCCGGCGTACGCAGGTGTTCTGGTTTCGATGGTCTTCTACCTTTACAAGGGTTTTAATCTTAACAAATTGCCACATCTTGCTACCTTCGCCATTCTCAAGTACAGGTACATGGAACAACTCAAGTCAGGGTTATGATCAACTGTGTCTAGATCAGAGCGCCTCATGTCCCGCGTGCATGTTGATGTGAGCCAGTTTCATGCGTCATGTACCAACGGTCCTCGTCGTCAGAGAAGCTGTCTCGGTGCTGTGGCTTGAACTCTGTGAGGTGTCTTTCCCGCTCCAGCCGCCACCTTTAGATTCCAAGAAGTCCTTTTTCAGGATATTGAGAATGGTCAGAATTAGTCGGCTGGTTAGTCGACTGAACAACCTTGTGGGTCTCTTCTCCCCGACGGTGCTCTCGATAGGCTCCCCCTTGCATAGTGCGGCCCGGCTCCCCATCAGTTCAATTGAGACCAGTTGGCGAGGGTCAGGTAGAATTGTCATAAACGATGCCGGAATCGGAATTGCCGAATCTAATCGCAATTCAAGCGGCCGACGCTATTGGTATTAGCCTGTCTGAATCACGGTATTCGTGGGCGATCGGTATGTCGCGCTTTTGTTCGCCTAAGAGATTAGCTGACGATTTAGTTTCTCTTGCAATCCTCGGCCATGGGAAGCATAAAAGCACCAGTCGATGGCAACTTCTGTGATATCCCATTTTGAAAGGCTCTCCAACAACTGACTTTTGTTATTCGCTTTATTGGCCTTGTTCATCGACATTCTTTTGTCTCCCCTCGCCGCGATGCTCCTACCAGCTACCCACAGCCTCAGTCACAAACGATCCCGTTCAAACACGCTGGGAGACGAAGGACTACGACCTCATTGCGACCTTTCAACAGCTCACCCGACTCTAGATATCTCGAACGACGTATATAGATCCCTCGATATCAGAGTCAAGAAGAACAAGCCTGAGGGGGTGCTCGATAATGCGATTGCAAATGATAACATTCCACACGGCGACCTCGCAACCAACCACAGCACCGAAGGCCGCAGTGCCATAAATGAAAGTCTCACAGATGAGGGTATTGACGACGATTTTACAGATGAGGGTCTCACAGATGAAGGTATTGGAGACGACGAGAGCACATGTTCCACAAAGCCGATCCAACCTGGAGACATCAAATCCGAAAGCTTATGGGGCCGAAAATATCCGATTAATGAATGGTAATAGAAGTGCTAGACACTAAGCGACCTCTGCTAAGTCAGCGGCACAGGCAGCCTCATGATCAGAAAAGAACTGAGGCTTGGGAACTAAGGTTAGCTAACATCATGAAGAAATGTCCTATGTTAACTGGGTATGGAAGTCACGAGCTTTATTCTAACTTATTCGGCACTTGCGAGACACTTATCCCTTCTACCTACCGGGTTAGTTTGCGTCCCATTACTGTAGCCAGTGTCCTCGCTAATAAAGGTCACAAGTGCGCTCTTGATGTTGGATCAGCAGGCGGTATTATATGACCCTCCCCATGATATGATAAGTATGCCAACAGATTCATCTAGGAAACTGGGCCATGTATGATCCTTCACCCTATTTAAATGGTATTTGACTAACCTAATCCAAGGGACTTTGCAGATGAGCATCCTGGTCTTTATGTTATTAGTGTTGACCTGTCAACCTCAACACCTGAATGGGTTCCGCCTAATCTGACTTTGTGAGGCTATATAGACATCTCACACCTAATCAGCATTAACATTTATACAGCCAAACTGTAGAACGCCTCGATCTTCAAGACTTTTCAACATCTTCAATGGACTTTATACATTTCCGCGAACTTAAAGGGAGAATCAGTCACTGGCGCGAGTTTCTAGAACAGGTCTTTAACGTCTTGAAACCCGGAGGGGTTACAGAGTTCCACAAAGAAGCCATTAAGCTTAAAGGAGAGGAAGAGTTACCAAAGGATGGTTTTATTGTGCAATGGGGAGACCTATTCAGAGAGGCTGGTGCAAGGCGAGGGGCGGATTTCGAGATGATCGACTCCAGACAACAGCTTAGTTTGCTACGGGATGCCGGCTTCAGTGACATCAAGAGAAATCGCTACAAGGTAAGTCAATGGCGTCCAGTGAACCTTGAAAATAACTAAGTTTGAGTTATAATAGGTACCGATTGGGCCTTGGCATACATCGCTGCAGCAGCAGGAGTTAGGAAGGTTAGCTTGGAAGGCATTTACTTATGACATAGAAGGGTCCATCCTTCGTCCAGCCATTGAGAATCTGGGATGGAGTGAGGAGGAATGTCAGCTGCTTGCTGCGAATTTGCGCAATGAGTTGCAGATGACAACAGTCAAACCTTATATGGCACATTTTGTAGTTGTGTGCAAGAAACCATAGACTTGATGCCTCGATTGACTCGCTCAAGAATTATAAGATGTCTTTTGCCACTAGAATTGTATGTTCGGACCTTGAATAAACTGGAAAAATATAAAGCTTTAGTATGACACAGCTCTGCATAACTCGTTTATCCATCTAGTATCTCTCTGCCATGCAACCCATGGTTTCAAAGTGATGAAGGCGTAGAAGGAAATATTACCAACAGTAGCAACAACCACGAATCAAGGAACAGTACTCATGGATCAAAGACTCGCCTGCCTGTCATTCTGTGGAGTCTAGCGCAGATAGCAACAGGGGCATAGCGTTAGCAAACAGCATGCCTGTGCATGCACTTATGCGCCACTCCTTGTGTATCAGGCGGGGGCTCATTAGTGATGGCTGAAAGGAACGAGACCCATATCCTCGTTCAATCCTCTCGAGAATGGAGCGAGATGCACCTGCATGTCCCACTGCCAATGTCACGCGCCGCCACTGCTGATAAATCTCGGAATGGCTTTGTAGATGGATAGAAAGCACATTTGTTTCTCATCATGGTGGAAGGAGCCCAGTGAATCATCTCTTATTACTTTTCCTCTTGCCTTGGTCAATTATCTGAAAACGATAGATTCACGTGCTAGCCACGGTGACGACGGAAGCAAAGGTGACAAGGCGTCAATGGGGTAACACTGCGCCAGATGAACATTAGAAGTGGTGCCTTCAAAACCGGGCTGAGAACCTGTGGAGTTTGGAGAGGGGGTGACAACCACTGGACTCCCCTTGTTCGTTCGTACCACAATTAAAGTCCAAGCTTATACAGCTCAACCCCAGGGGGTTATAAAAACGTCAGAAGTAGTATCCAGTAGATTTCAGTATAATAGCATCAAGTTCAATTCTTTTCAGATATGAATCTTCTGTAATGTTACAAATATTCCTTCACGTTGTTTTCTGATAGATGTGGACTTGATGTTACATTTCCTGGTCTTGTTCCGCGGGCTCACTGTTATGTAGTGGGCTTTGGCCTACCTTCTGGTTGCTTGCTGATTAGTGCGTCCCAAATCCTAGCTCAAACCGAAGACTTGCGATCGGCAAGCTGCGCAGCCAATGGTTGGGCTTTTATCTTTCTCCCCTTGCCCTGGGAGCATCTATACTGCGTGTTGACATTCCCTCACCTTGTCACCAATCTCACACCCTTTTGCCTGATTTGACGAGGCGACTCTCAAACCCTACCAACCGTGGGTGTGCCATTTCGGTTACAGGGTTGGACACCGTGCGGGGGCGTTTAGGAGCGACTCCCAACACTCTCTCCGACCAATCTTTTTCGTTACTGGCTACAGCCAATGAATCGCAAGGAAAACAGCCACTAAAAGGACAGTCATCGAGTGCACGGTAATGAAGGATGGTTCTGCATAACATAAAAGAAGACCAAGCCTCCCTCCTTCATCACACTCACGACATCAAACCTCGCAGGCATATGTTTATTTAGCATGAGTCGGAAAAGACCGCCCGCTGACAGAACCTCCGAACGGCGCAAGACCAAGAGAGGGCGCGTAAATCCGGGCAAGACTGAACCTCCCCACGCAACTGCAGAGGTTCCAGACGACAAGACAGATGCCCCAGCAGCGAACGAAGACAAAACAGCAGACGACGATGTTGACCAAGACCCCGATACCTCCCACGCGTCTGCTCCTGACCCCGATCTTCACAAGACTAAGATTCTCGAAACAGCTGCGAGCGATCTAGAAGATGAGACAGATGCCCCGACGGCAAGCCAAGATAGAATCCCAGAAGAGCCTACGAATCAAGAGCCCGACGCCTCAAACTCTTGTGCTTCTGAGCCCGATATCGACGAGACTGCGGTTTCGCAAGCAAGCACTAGCCGCGTCGATAATGGGATAGAAGCATCCATGTCAGATCAGGACAAGGCATCAGAAGCCCCTGATGACCTACTAGATCTCACATGGGTAGATCTTGCTAGAGATCTTCATTCCATCCTCAAGTACTCAGTTTACGGTGAATTCTTTCTCTTTTGCCACTTACGAAACGGCCGTTCTGGCTGGGTAGCAGAAGAAAAGGTTCAGATTGAGGCCCCTTTTACTCTCAACACATTCTGGGAGTCCCGAGAAGACGTCCCAGGTCGCCCGCACGCTGAGGTTTGCGAGAAGGTCTTCAAAATTATGCCTCAGCAACCTCGATGGAAGAAGAATTGTGTTATCTGGCGAGTTGGAGAACCCTATTTCACAGGCACCCCCGCCATGATATCATATTTAACCGAGCTCAAAGATAGATGGAAGGCACATTTCAGGTTGCCTGAGGTTATTACTTTATCGAAAGCAGAAGCACTATATCCGGAGACATCAACAGGGTGCTGGGAAATGTCAGCTTCTAGTGATTCAGACCCAGTTCCGCAGATGATATTCAGCCATCGGAAGACTCCGAAATATAAAAAAGCGGTATTCGAATTCTTCATTCTCTACGACTCTTGTGACGGAGAATGGAAGAGCGAGGTGGACATCCAGAAGGAATATCCTGCGGCTGTCGAGACTTACTGGCAAAGTCACCCGGGATTGCGCGAGAAGGAGAGTCTTGAACGTCTTAAAGTTCCGGAGCAGTGCTTTAAGATTCATAGCCATAGGTTTAAAGGAGGGAAAACTCTATTGAAAGTTCAACTGGTAGGGAAATCGGACTGTGAAGAGTTCAAGGCTTCGAGAGCACTCAAACGTTGGAAGGAGCCCACCGAGAGATACCTCGAGAAACACAAGTTACAGATCTGATCATGCTATTTTTATTGCATAGCTCGACTATCGTCTCTAAGACTCATGCTGATTCAATTATATCTGCTTTTCGCCCCTAATGCGGCGCCTATGTTGCTCGATCATTGATTCCCCCCAAACTCTTGCAATAGCAACATGTGGCCGATCAAGAATGAGGTTACCTAGCTGGTCTGCCATAGGAAATCTCGTGGGTTCAGACACAAAAAACCTTCCATTACCGTTTAGTTCAGAAACTCCGATATCCAGGCGTATCCCGACGTGGACGGATCCGAACTTCTCCATATTGTCGGGATGGTTCAGGAGACGAGAGTTTTGATACAATGCAAAGTCCTTTAGTTCTTCCAGCTTTTGTTTTCGCTTCTTAGGATCGTCCGAGAACCATTTGAAGTGATTTGGTGTCGCCTTTTCAGCGGCGAAATGTGGAGGCTCCATGTCATGATTGACTGTTGTGAACGCGATTTCAATAACCTGGCGTCGTGAGATAAAGACGCGATACTCGCCCAACTTTTGCAACGATTCAATGTATTCCTGATGGAAAAACCTTGGCTGTCTTATGTCAGGCACGAATTCGAACGGCTCTGAGTTGGACTGTGGAGTTTCAATACATTCCAGGTTGTCTCGCGTCGTGCTTTCAACGATTTTGACATCAGCACCACCACAGCTATAGCCACGTTTGGTCACCATCCACTTTATGAGTGTACTAGGCAAAGTACACTTCCCCATGCCGAAGCAAGTCCTTGGACGGTAAGAGTATTTCCAATCAGCATCTCGAGCAATCATATCCAGAATGCGTATGTCTGCTATTTTGCAAGCTGCCGACTGGTTCTCCGTCTCACTTGGACAGATAGAAAGGCTCCCGTGGGCTGCTGACAGCATTTGAAGATGGCTGTAAAGGTCGTCCATCGACAATGTTTCCCAATCGCCATGGCTGTTTGCCAACAAAATCAAGACACTTGATGCTTTCTTTTCCATGATGTAACTCAGCAAAGTATTTCCTAGTACATTGGATACCAGCCATTTCCAAGACTTGAACTCAGCTTCAACGCGGTCCCTTGCGCGAGCAAATAGCATAGTTAGAATCGCTTGATGGATTACTGTATAGTCGAGATCTTTTTTGATAAATGCTTTGCCGGAGGACTCTTTTATCTGCTTTAGTAATTTTCCTTCCAAGATGGCTGCTACATCTTTGTGGAGTGTTTCGATATCAAGCAAGTTGAGGCGGACTCCTATCATATCGCCTTTCGAAACGTCTTCATCAGCGGCTGTGCCAACACAGAGCAGAAAAATTGTGTCTGAAGAGCCTTGCGTCTCTGTGGAGATTTCCGGTCCTGGACCTCCAACACCTGGGGTGTCTTGAGCACGAATACCATCACGACTTTTCTCCGCCGTGACATGGGTCGTTGATGTAAGCAGTTGCGGCTCACTCGGAATTTGTCTTGAAGGATCTGCGCTTAGACGTTGGAAATTGCGTTCTCGAAAGAGAATCTCGAGTTCAGGAGATGAAAATAAGGAAGACCTCTCTTCAATCATTTGTATCAATGACAAGAGGTTCTCCTTTCTCATGTTACTAAGTGCGGACAATCCAAGCCTTGCTGCACAAAGAACTGCCGCACCATGTGATGTTTGAATAATATGTTGCATGGCAAGCAGGACCTTGGCATAGCGTTGATTTTGTGCGCTCATTAACCCATGACAGATGTCGGGCTTGCATAGCCCATCAAGAAGTCCTTGGAGCATCTTTTGTTCACGCGGACATAAAAGACGCACTTTCGGCTTGAGTTTCAACCACGCCTCTGCACCTGAAAGGCAATGATTCCTAAGAGGCTTCTCTCTGGCAACACTTAACTCTGGGGTATCCATAACCCGAGAGTTGTATAAAAGAGATTGTTATAGAATTATTATAGAGGTGCTGTAGAATTGCTGTAGAAT
>JABEEM010001335.1:0-11592 GCA_013363185.1 Fusarium secorum
TAAAAGTCCTACAAGCTTTGGGGAGGAGTGTTCGTGGAGGAGGCATTGATAGAAATTTTGCGATAGTTCCATGCGGCCAAACCGCCTATATAGCGTAAGCAATAATAGCATAATACGAAACAGCATGAAACTCTCAATAAGACACAACTTGTTTCACGTAAATAACTTCAATTTTAGCCAAGCACTGTGTAAGTGAAATTGGGCATTTTGTATGGGGAAACTTTTTTTTTGCTTATCAGTAGAGGGGTCTTATCAGCAGAGGGGTACTGGATGGTAATACTTACTTTCCTGAAGTATTATAAACCTGTTTATATTCTTGTATATCTGATAACAGTCTCTTCCAGCGAGCAATAGGAAATGGGCATCTCAAGATTGCAGACTCTTTATACGTCAAATTCTAGAGACACTAGGCATTTATTCAAGGTGGTAGAACTAATGTGTTTCCTATAGACATAATAGGGTTTTAAAGAGTTTTTATGTTTTCGAAGAAGATAAGTTATCTTATATAGTTTCTAAAACAGTCTGGACAAAGAATATAAATGTGATAATTAAATGCACTCGGGAGTAAATCATTCTCTAGGAAAACATCCGTGACCTTAGCCATGGCTATAAGTAGGTACAAGTATGGACCATAATGAAGAGAGCTGGTGAGAAATGAAGTGACGAAATTGCCATACCCTATAGCTGGCTACTCGAGACGCCCGTATTGCGGATATTGGCGACTGACTGACAGGTGCTAGTACCTGAAACTAACGAGCCACAAAATTTGTACAAAAATTAATTACCCCTGAACCAACGAAGCGAAAACTGACGATAGCTTCAATAGCGTGACAAAAGGAGTTGAAACAAATCGATAGCGTGGAGGGACCATGGCCCAAAACATGGTTAGGTTAGGGTGGAACAGATAGGCGGATGCTGATTGGCGGGTTGGCGCGCTATTGACAGAACGCGTTTTCAGGTGACAGGGATTAGAATCTGATCAGGGACAAAGAAAGACAGGGCTAGCCCAGGGGTTTATCGGGACTTGGCTATCAGAGCAGCTTATCGGGATGGTCATTGAAGAAGCAGAGCACTGCAGCAGTTACTTTGCGCTTGAAGCGTACCTATCAACGCGAAGTTGGAAGTGCCGAAATGATCAAGGCCAGAGTACGGAGTATGGAGTATGTATTGCTACGTAGCTACAGGAATGATTAACTACCGGTCATCAGCATCATCACCAAAGCAAGGGGGGGGCGGGCGGAGCTCAGCAGCCATCCAATTAAAACCCGTTTCAAGTGGCGTCTTTAGCTTCAGCGAAGGAATCGTGCTGTAACAAAGGAGCCCCCTCTTTTACAGCTCAAATGAAGACAAAAGTAATCGAGAGAGGACAATGTTTCTCCTATTCAGCTATTGAACATTGTGAAGCTTCAATTTGCGACGGCAGTGGACATTTGAGGGGGCGTCGTTGAGGCAGAGGTTGGTTTGGCTCAAACCGTGACCGTGGCGCCCGACCGTTGAGTCTGATGCTAGCGACGGCAGTTTCGGGAGGAGAAAAAACAGAGTTACAGCCTTGCAACATTCAAAGTTTAGAGGTAGCGGCGGTGACATAAGATTGCGAGTGCTTGCTGACTCCTCAAGCCCAAAAGGCGCGGCAATTGATGGCAGAGCCCTTGAAGTAGCAATTCTGGCGATGCGCTTCGAGAAAGACGCTGGAAGAGTGACGAGATCTGGGTAGGAAATTGCTTGGCGGAACAGGATCCGTTAAAGGGACCAACACCAAGAGGCGTACTGTAAGCGTAAGCACCCCCGCATCGCGTGCAACCTACAGTGCCCAGTACTGTATCACCATCAGTCACGACTCTAATAATAACCTTACAATCTTCAATCTTCAATCCCTTCCATCAATCTGATCAGCGGAATAACACTGCATCATAAACAACACAGCAAGGTTAACTGTACTGAGACAAGCACCAGCAAAGATCGCTACGGTAGGGAGAGAAAAATGATACTGTATCTAAAGTGAGAACCCCCTGGGCTGGTTTAAAAAAGAGAGTCAGGGGGTCTGTTGTCAGTTCCTTTATTCCCCCCTCTCTCAGCTCAGCTGTCTGTCACTTTTCTTGTCTTGCTTTATTTTTTTATTTTTCTTGCTTTCCGACATTCGTTTTTCCTCACATTCTTTTTTATCATCCCATCACACAGCAGATTTAATCGCCAGAAAATGACCGTTCCAAGGTCAAACAGAGCCGTGCTCTTGGCCGCCGTCGTTTTCGTCACCATATTTCTCGGTCTCGCGCATTTCCACCTCAAGACTCCCTCCGAGTCGACAGCAGCCGTAAAGAGCGGAGTGTAAGCCTTTCCCCCTCTTTTTCGCAGCGATAAACTTTATCTGACAATTACCAGCGACGAGCCCGCGCCTTTTGTCCCCGAGAAGGAAGCCGCCGCTGCTGCCCCGACTTTTGTACCCAGCGAAGATGAAGAGATCGGTGCGACACCCGCTGTTGAGGTCGTAGCTGAGACGCCGAAGCCTGAGGAGCATCACCATGCTGTTACCCCCGATAAGCCTGAGGCTGATCCTGCGGAGGAGCCTAGCGACCCTGAGGAGATTGCTGAGGCTGAGGAGCAGGCTGCAAATGCCTCTCCTAATCCCGCTGCTGCTGCTTCGCCCGCCGCTGAGCAGGAGAAAGAGCAGCAGCATGACCACGAACATGAACACGACCAAGAGAATGAAGAAGAGTTCATCCCCGAAACCGAAGTCGAGGAAACACCTGAAGCTCCCGCCATTCCCGAAGCGCCCACTGGTCCCAACCTCGACGCCTTCACACCCGAGCAATGGATCAAGCCCGCCGTAAAGGTCAACGACCCCGAATACTACCCCTACGGCCACTGGCCCTCCAAGCTTCCCTCCGACAAGCCCATCTGGAACAAGCCCCTCGGCAAGAAGCTCTGCATCGTCGACCTCGAGAGCCGTCGCTTCGATAAACCTGGCCAGATCTGGTCCGACGAAATGACGTGGGACAAGAGCCGAGAAGTCCACGGCCCATCCGGTGGTACACTGAACCACTGGGTCTACTGTACGTCCCTCGCTTATCCCCTCCCCAGCGCTCGCCGCGTACTAATGTCTCAATAGCAAAGATCCACGGGTACCAGTACTACCACATCAAGATCAACGGCTACCCCGACCGTCGCGATTCATGGAAGAAGCCCTCCGTCCTCTCGCAGGTTCTGAAGAAGCATGACGTCTGCGTCTTCATCGACTCCGACGCTCTCTTCAACCGTCTCGACCTCCCCCTCGAGTGGCTCATGAACTACTGGAGCATTTCTCCCCAGAACAACTCCCTCGCCCTGCCCTACGATCCCGACGTCCAGCATAACCGCGACCGACGAGGAAACCTGTTCCTGAACACTGGTTTCATGATCATGCAGAACAAGAACAAGACGTACGAGATCTTCAAGGAGTGGGATGACTGTGCCAACGACGGCGGCAAGTTCCCCGGCTGCACTGAGTTCCGCAACCGAAAGGGCTGGCAACCGACAGATCAGGGCGGTTTCGGCACCTTCATTCGCTACGAGTATCCCGATGAGATTCTCTCCCTGCCTTGTACCGAGGCCAATGGCTTTCCTGAGAGCAACTCAGGCTGCGACGGAAAGTTCATCAAGCACGTCTGGATCGGCAAGGAGGATCGTCTCGTCCAGGCCGTTGGTGCTGTCTTCCCTGGTGTTCTCCTCGAGACCTTCCACAAGCAGTTCCTCAAGGAGTCGGAGAGCTTCAAGACTTCTGAGGATGATCTGATCAAGCAGAACGGTATGCCTTGGTAGACGATTCCTTTTTTGACTGCTGGAGTTTTGTGCTTTACAATGTCGGTTGGCGTTTCAAGTTCCCATGTTCTACAGTTTGGAGATCAATACATGGGAGTAGGGTGTATAAATAGAGAATGTAATTGGATATAGATCTACGAGGAAGCGGGCGGTACGGCAAAGCCTGAATCTACAAACTTAACTGTTCATTTGGTCCTCCCAACAAGTCACGCTCGACGCATGCAAGAACACTCAGGTCTCTCTGCTGATTTAACCTATCAGCCACAAGTCTCAACTGCAAATAACACATCCAGCTCACAGCTTGGACATTATTGCGTATGCGAGAACGCGGGACCTAACTCACCACGTTGCGCAATCTTTAGACCAGTCTTAGGGGAGAACCGCAGCAGTTTAGACCAGCTTTAGAGGAGTTTAGTATGAGCAAAGCCTAAGTTTGACGAGTTTATTCTTTTTTTATCCCAAATGCTGATCCTCGCAGTCGTCTTCTTGGCCTGTACCTTGTCTACCTTCCCCTTGAACAGACCCCCAATCATACATGCCATTGTCGTGAAATCTCAATCGGAGCATTTTACAAACTTGGGCTCTCGGACGCAATGGACGTAATAGACTAATCACCTCCCTGTTAGAAACCCATGCCCTCCAAGTACTTGATTTGTTGGGTCGATGAAGGAGTGGTACGTACGGTTGTTCGGGTCTGTGGAAAATTGTCAGCATGTGTACGACATTGAAGAAATAAACGAATGTGACGAGGATGTTCCATGAAACTCAGTGCTCGAGGGCAAGGGATATGTGCTTACGTTGGTCTCCGAAGAGACATCTCGTTTCTAGACAAAGATTAGCTATTGATTCATGTAATCGTCGAATATGAATGACTTACCGCCTTTCCGGCATTGCCGGACTTGAGATTCTAAGAAAGTAGTCAGCAATCGTGTCCATGAATTGATGATCGCAGTCGCATGTTATGAATGGATTGTTGGAAGGGTGGAAGGGACGTTCACACTTACGGTGTTTTTTGGGGCCATCTAGAAGGACTGCCAGCAATCCTGTGCACAGCTAGACGTGTCGTTACTCAGGTGGTAAGTTGATCTTACTGTGTCTAATGTGACTTCTGCATGACTGGTCAGCTGAGAGTGCTTGGAATTGGGGATGGACCAAGCCACGTAGGGGAAACTTACAAGTTGAAAGGTTTTTTTTGACTAGATGAAGACAGACATGTTAGAAGTGTCAAACATGGGATGGAGAACAGTCTGAACTTACAACGGTGGGCTTTGAGAGCGCTTTTGCCCGGAAAAAAAGATATCGTGTTATCATNNTAGGCAGCAGTCATCCCCTAGAGAGCGCTTTGCGAACTACGTGTTAGCGACAAGACGAGGAACGGCGGGGATATCGGAAACGTACGAAGACTGTAATTAACAATTAGTCAGAAACAATCTCAACAGGATGCTCGGCCAGGAACATCGAGGACAAGGGGGACTCACCGCGTGGAGGTAATCGAGGGCTTGCAGAAGGGGAAAAAAAGGAGAGGAGCAGGAGATTTTGGCATCGCCATGTTGGGAGCTTGAGATGGGCAGGCACACTTCTGTGAGCAGCAAAGCTAGGGTAACGGAAGGCATCACTTTCAGCATCAGCTGCTTCCTGGGATACGTAACTGAGCCACATGGAATAATGAGCTCTGTTGGTATCTGAACATTAGTAGGTGCGTGGGTGATTCAACGGCTCCCTTGCCGGCTCTTAGACCACAATCATGGTTCATGTGGGCATCAAGCTGGTCAAATTCGCAAATACTCAAGTCTGATTTACTAAATCTTTTGACAATATGGTCTTTTGGGTATCAATGGGGAGGGCATAAGATATACAAGTTTCATCAGATTGATGTAAAGCACCTGCGGTGTGGAAAGGCTAACCCATATCTATGAACTTGGTTACAATAAGTCGGTGGTTGTAACGGATAACACAATTGATTAGGTGATGCCTGACTATCATGCGCCGGAAGCCAGGATGAGCAACCCAAGATGTAAGTCATATCACCGTCAGGACAACCCTGTTGCAGGCGTTGTCGCACTCAGAGCCATAAAGATCTTCAAAATTTATGCGCAGTTGGCACGGACAACGTTAGAGACTAGGAAATAGTGGAAGGAGTATAAGCAAAGCCATGAGACATATGGGCTGAGCTGTCCTGTTTTCATTCTGGCGGGTTTCGAGTGAATAAGTTCTCTCTGATGATATAAGCTCCCAGCCACAAGGTTGATGGCAAATAACACATATGGCTCACAATTTTGACATTATACCAATTAAATTAGGGAATACAGGACCTAAGATGAATTCTGGAGACTGATTGCAACAGCCTGGTGCTAGTTTTCACCCTACTGGCCAGTTAGTTTGTGAAGTTTGTGTGACGATCAAGAAGAGTCGGAAGAGAGGGAACAATGGGAGAAAGAACTGCGAGTTGACCGTGATCCTATATAATCGGTGAAAGACTTAAACCAATGTGTTATTAGACTGCGGCTCACCGTCAGTGGATGTCTTGCAATGGGGATGATCTACGGCCAAAGGACTACGGAAAGAATACTATTCTCAGATAAATGGCTTTTGAATCAGGCCTTTAATTGTAGCTGGATGTAACGGTTGTCGACGAAGTGAGTTCTCGTGACGTCGTGGAACGGAGCAATACGAAAACCTTTCTTCGCTCTACGTACATGCATACATGTAGCTGGTCAACAGCGTCTCTCTCGGGCATGGTTGATACAGAAGTCACGTCAATTATCGTGATGATTTTCCAGCTGATCACACGTCGTCGCGGGTATCTAATTATATTTAGGTTTGTCCGACCATCCTAATATGTGTCTTGTGAGGCTTTCCAAATCTATTTACCAGAATACCCGCCATCCAGATTTCTACTTTCAATCTGCCCCGTCGAATGAACATAAAAAACCCCTGGCCTTCCGTGTTCGTCCCACTCTGCGGGTGAAGGCAATGGCACAAGATAATGGGCGCCCTCGAGCCCCAGCCATTCTATAATGAGGCCTTCGAGGTAGAAACATAATTCGCATCGCCAAAACGCGTCAATGTGTATACCCATCCTATCGGGTATACCATTGTAGTTTGTAGTTGTTTACTGATCTCCCCACAAATCCGTCCCTCCATTCTCAGCGTTGCGTCCATCCCCATCCTCGGAGTGCAGAGATGGGGACATCATAGACTGGTCAACAGCCGCGACATACTCGATATGAGAGTAATCTGCGGTGCAAACTCGCGGGCGGAAACGACAATTGCTTTTCCCACCAGCTCGATTGCGACAATCTGCTCGCTGACACACGTGGCCATAAACACAGTTTGCTCTTCGGCAAGCTCCCCCACGCGAACAAGGTACAGAACGCGAGAGATGTTCGAGCGCTGGGAGCAGGTCTTTGTCAATTGGCGAATGTTCATATCCACAGTTGTCGCTCTCGCATGAGTTATACAGCTGTGCATTATTGCAGAATCTCTTCTCCTGCGATAGCAGCTTGAGACGCCTTGCGGCATCGGGATCAGGCGGGGGCAAGTAAGCGTCTACACGGTCGCCAACGGAATTGATGGCAACGTATCCATCGGGGATTTCGTCTTTTCGAGGTAGAGACTCGATGTTACTCTTGGTCATGCTGGCACCCCGTCGCCAATCGCCTGTCAAGTGCTTTGTGCTTGTGCCGATAGTTGACGGCGAAGGTGTACTATTCTGACTGGATGTTTTACTGTCGACGTGAGAGAACTTGCAGCTGCTGCCATATCGGCAATTTCCTTGCACATAAAAGCTGCAGACCGAGTTCCCATCATTCGAGTTTCCTTTGATCGTTGAATTTGTGTATGGTGCGCTGACGGCCTTGCCGATATTGTTAGACGATGCAAGAGCCGACTTTGTTTGCGCAGTAGAATAAGCGTATGTGAGTGGCACATGGCGGAATACACCAGGGAGTTCTTCGACATTCATACCAAGTCTGTCAAACTCCTTATGAAACAACACACTCGGCGTTCGAATAAGCGTGAACCTTTCACGGTTGCCCCTAAAGGGGATAAGGTCGGATACGTAGCCCACATCATGGCAGGCCGCGAAGTAAATATGCTTGCACTGGGCATTGTCGGCGTAGAGGCGAAGAATGGCTTTGACTTTGAAGTCGGCGTTTTCTTTTAATTCGCCCGCGTCGATAAAATCAGCGAGACCGTAAGATCGGTTGAACCCCGCTGTGAAGGACGAGAATGAGCGCTTCTCTGCACCGGCGAGACCGTTTTTGCAGAGCGCTTTTGATAGGCCTGTGAGGTTGGCGTAGACGCGGACCATGACCTCGCAGGATTCGAGACCTTTGCGGCGTAGACTATCTTTGATAGTATCGTTGAGTTGTTTGGCGGCTCTGCTCCCTCCTTCTTCACCGTCTCTGACGAAGCGTTCGTCAAAGATGTAACCATCTCCGTCAACGACTACGAGAGCAAAGGGATTACGCTCTTGACCTCTTGCGAGCTGCTTGTAGCGCTCTCTGCCCTCACGCTCCTCTTCATAATCGCTCTTAAGACGCTTATAGTCTTCGATCAGAACAGCGTATTGGTCGAGAATGTCGCTGAGGGCGTTGTTATTGCGGAACTCGGCAAGCTTGTCAGCTGCACTGTCGATTGTCGCATCAGGAAGCATTGTCGGCGGATGACGACGACATGCCCTGCATTGCCGAAGATTCCGGGGAGATTTGTGAGTGAGGTGTGAGGTGAAAGAGGAGAGGGTATGCTGTCGCTTCTGCTGAAGTGCGGGCACAAAAATGCCGGGCTAAAGCGGTAACGGTAGATGAGATTGCGGTCGCGGAGTCATGTGATATGCCACGTGTGTTACTCTTTAGGCGTCAACGGCGGGAACCCAATCTTGTTCGAGGGTGCAGGAAGACGAAAGAAGAGCGGCCACGTAGGAATTGTTTCACCTCTTTTCGTTGTTTGTTTTTCTGTGTGCACAGTCACTTTGTTGGAGACGTCACTGTTTGCACTCGTGAATTTGGTCAAGCATCGTATGTCTGAGGCCGTGCGTTTCACTGCCCCACTATCGGCACTGTTGAAACGGCTTCATAAGCCTTACACAGAATAAGGTAGTGCATATGCTTCTTCAAATTCACAAGAATGCTCCGATGTTTCGGGAGTGACAGCTCAATACACTGCCTCTTGTATATTCATAACCAGTGTCGTCTCGTCTCGTCTCATTTCATCTTAGGGCACCCCGGTGCTGGACTTGTGCAGCTGCCTAGCCATGCTTATTCCGTAGGCATCCAGCATCTTCTATGCGTCAACAAACGCAACAATGAACATGTCGTACCAGATAAGTCAGTCTCTAGTCTCTACTGTCGTTTGATCTACCGTTTATTCTTCCTTCCATCCTTCGCTGAAAGGATAATCCGTGTATCCATCCGTGCTCTTCACCTTGTAAAAAGTATCCCTCTGATACGGCGCCAGGGGAATGTTCCTCGCAAGTCTGAGGGGCAAATCCGGATTAGAAATAAAGTGCCTTCCAAACGCAAACGCAACAGGCCGGTCTCTGAAACTTGTTTCCAAGGCTTTGTTTGCCTTTTCCGCTGTGTAACCCCCAGCTAGAATCACTGGTCCAGCCCAACCCCATGCATCAAGCGCAAAGTTAAGGCTTTCCTGGTCGTCGGTCTCCCTGTCCACGTTACCGGCAATACGGGGCTCAATGAGATGTAGGTACGCGAGCCCCAGATGTTTCAATTCGGAGATCAGATAGGTGAACTGCGGCTCGGGATCCTGCATTCGCATGCCTTGGAATGTACTGAAAGGCGACAGTCGAATAGCCGTCCGATCTGGGCCTATCTCTTGTGAAACAGCTTTCGCAATCTCGAGACAGAACCGTGACCGATTCTCGATACTGCCGCCCCATTCATCTGTTCGTCTGTTACATGTATCTTGCGTGAATTGGTCGATGAGGTATCCATTTGCAGCATGAATCTCGACCCCGTCAAAACCCGCGTCGATAGCATTTCTGGCAGCGCTGGCGAAAGATGCGATGCACTCCCAGATTTCTTCGGCCGTCATGGGCCGTGGTGTCGGATACTCTTCGCTGATGGGAACGTCGCTACTGCTGACCATTTCCAGGCCAGCCTTGTCCAGCGCATGTTGTCGAGCTGCTCTGCCGACGTGCCATAGCTGCATGAAGATGAAGGACCCTTTGCTGTGGACTTCGTCCGTTACATGTCTCCATGCTTCGACCTGGTCGCGCTTGAATATTCCCGGAGCATTCTCATCGCGGCCTCGTGATTTGGCCGATACAAATGTCGCTTCAGTGATGAGAAACGTACCAGGAACTGAAGCTCTCTGCGCATAATACTCCCTCATCATATCCAACGGTGCGTGATTTTCATCTGCCCGCAAGCGCGTCATCGGCGCCATCACGACGCGATGCCTCAACGAGCATCGCCCGACATCGATAGGACTTGTAATGTTTGTCATCTCGAATATGTAACTATTTGCAAAAGCTTCGGAAAACACCAAAAATAATTACCGAGACAATGGTCTCATTAAAGCGGTGGATTATCGGAGCTGACCTCGTGGCGATAAGACCCCGCAATGTCCGAGCACGTCACGTCAGATCCCTCCATCTGTCAATATCGGTCGGAAGTTGACGATGGAGTCGGTGGACCTCGAACGGCGTTTCGGAAGTTATGCTCTCATTTTCTTTTCCATCTCCATATAATTGAGGAGACATGAAAAAGTTCCTGATCAACGTTGGGGAAATGGAGCCGTAGAAAATTCTCGATCCAATCGAATGACTACGCTGAGATGCGGCTGAGTGAGAACAAGCTCATCGGCAATTACGAGCCGAGCAAATGGATATAGTTCCACTGTATTTGGGGTAGCTTGTGGACCTGCTCTCATCTTTTGAAGGGGCCCCATGGGTGAAGATTCTTTTAATTGACGATGATGTACTGAAATGTCGCGTGCTTCAGCGCTACAGAGGTCTGTTTGCGCTCAAATCAGCTCAACGGCCTCCTCAGAGCCTCAACGCCTTTTACTCAATCTTATGAATAATTGAACCAAGTGCAACGTCGGCGGCTGTGGCTGCCAAGTATAAAGTTTAACACATGTGACAAATGAGAGCATCTCCGACTCAAGCCCAAATTCTCGGCACGCTTGTACAAAAACTTTGACCAATCCCTGCGACATCGTTTGTGCTCTCACTTTGTTCTCACTTTTCCCCGCCGATCACCGGCCACCACAGAAAATACTGTACCGCCCTAACCGTCTGTCACCATCCACCACTTGAAGCGAAAACTGCAAAAGTCTGGGGTAGGTCATGCCACTAAACCCAATCAATAACCTCCCCCAACGGCCGGTAACGTCCCAGGAGGGCGCGTCGCAGGCCGTATAGCCGGTGATAACATCATCAGCAAAGCATTTTCTTGGAATAGGGCGGCGCAGCTATCTCCGAAGCCTTATCTTTGAGTGCGGTGCTTTGCGAAAAATACCAGTGTATCTTGGCTCGAGATAACTATCTCTTTGAGCGGCACAAGCCTCCAGTGGGGTCACGACAAGGGTGTAGGACCTATCAAAATGAGCGCAACCGAAGGTACATTTGCACGCGCCTAAATTTGCGTGTGATAGAAGTACCAGCAGTCAGCCGAGTTACAAATAGCTACCTCACATACTTTACAGCCGTATCGGGTCTGCGACCTTCGTTGATTTCCTGATATCGGCTGTAGATAGCCTCCTTTTTCCTTCCTTTTTTTAAAGGGTCGAGGCTGCCCTTGCCGGTAGCCTTTGCAAGCTAGGCAGTCGGAATAT
>JABEEM010001336.1:9261-21542 GCA_013363185.1 Fusarium secorum
CTCAAAAAAATACTGACTCAAATTAGCTTAAACCATGTTGCGTTAGGATAAGTCAGTTGGCGATACGTGAGGCCGACGGACCAGCTTCTTCTCGAGAGCTTGGTGAGCAGACAGGTCGACTTTTGGAGCTCCTCAATGAACAAATCAGCCGGAACCCGCTAGTGCTGGATGAGAAGCTATCTGAATATGTCTTCTTCCCTCTCCATCACATCTTTCGCCAGATGGATCAATATCCCATGCCCTTGATCGAGAACTGCATCAAGACGCTTACAATCCTCATCGCGCACGGCTGGAAGACAAAGCTTTCTGCGGAGTTAGTGCGACAGATTCTGAGTCTTCTGACTTTCATCATCGATGGAACACCTGGCTCAACCCCGGCACGCCCTGTCGCTGAGGAGACAGTGCTGGAAGCTTTCTGTGGGCTGACAGCGCTTTTCAACACAGCTGGTTTATCGGCCGCAGCTTCATCAGGGCTTTCGGAGGCGGAGTCGATACCGGCTCTCGGGCACGGCGTAACTATTATGTTGAATGGAGTGGTAGATGGTGCAACGCCTCAGATTCAACAGGAAGCACTGCGTGCCCTGCAAGCAGTGTACCATACTGTGAAGGAACCCGCTGCGTTGGCTAGTTTCCTGCCTGGCACCGTTTCCCTACTCGCCAAAGTCACATCTTCACCTAACCGATACAAGAGCACTGTTCTTGCCAAATGCCTCGAGACAGTGAGTCTGGTACTGACAAGTGTATTGGCTGATCTACGGACGCGGTCTATCTCGACAAAACCCGAAACTGATCAAGAGGGGGCCGAGGATAACAAAATTCTATCTCCCGCTTGGCTCAAGGCAAGCACTATGCAGGTTAAGAAAGCCCTCTCAACGATTATGAAACTGCGTTCTCATGAATCTGCTGATGTGAGGAATGCCCTCAACAAGCTTTGCGTGACCATTCTGGATGAATGCCACAACACGCTGTCCAACTCTGCAAACATGCTTGCCGAAACAGCCATGATGCTTGGAGAGACTGAGAACAAGATGTCCTTGACACAGACTAGTCTACAAGATCTTGTCAACATCTATCCTGAACTCGGTGAAATTGTCAAAACGACGACATATAACTGGATGTCTAGTCTTTCACGGCTGATGCAATCAGCGGATGCAGATGTTAAGCGAGATGCAATACGAAATGTCTTGAAGGGACTTGAGCTCATCAAAGACTTGCAGTTACAATCATCGACGCTGGACGAATCCATGTCGATTATGCTCCGAGATAGTGTTATATCTCTAATGCAAGCATCAAGAACCTCGGAAACTAATGAGAACATGGACGTTCGACTGATAGACAGTGGCGAAGCATCGGCAGAGCAAAAGGATGTTCAATACCAGCCCATCTTGCTGCCCTCCGAATCGCAAAAGAATATACGTCATGAGATGGCATCACTCATTGACTTTCTTGGGTCATCGTCTCAGCAAGCAAGATTTGCTGGCGCTATGTTGGAGCAAGTCCAGGACTCTGATAACTCGGCCAGCCAAGTTGCCACTTTTTGGCTTTGCTTTGAACTTATCAAAGCGAGCCATAGATCATCTGCTGAAGCAGAGATGTTTTTGAACTTTTCATCAGTAACCGAAACCTCCCAGGATATCGATACCATATTCAATGAGCTTTACACAACATCGGTGCAGATTCTCGACCGACACACAGATGTGGAATCTGTCGACTGGCGGCTAGAAGCTCTAGCCCTAGAAGCAACTGCCTACACAGCGCAGCGAGCCGGAGAGTCATTTCGCCCCGAACTGATTGACGTTTTGTTTCCCATCGCAACGTTCTTGGGCTCCAACAACCCCAATCTGCAAAAACATGCTATTGTTACATTGAACAGTATAGCAGCCTCATGCGGATATGCCAACGTCTCAGAGCTTATCATCCAGAACGTGGACTACATGGTGAATTCGGTTTCGTTGAGGCTGAACAGTCTGGACATATCGCCTGCCTCGATCAACGTTTTGACCATGATGGTCCGACTTGCAGGCCCCCGACTGGTTCCCTACCTAGACGATGTTATCGACTCTATCTTCGGGGCTTTAGATAACTTTCACGGATATCCAGTATTTGTCGAGAATCTGTTTGTCGTGCTCAAGGAGATTGTGAATCAAGGCGTTCGCTCGGATATGTTGTTGCTGGAACATCAGGCGAGTTCAAAACCAGACCACCGAAAAGTCCGCAAGAAAGAACCTGGGCTCTCCGAACTCTTGGATACTTTGGAAAAGCGAAGGCAGCGGGCAGCACTCGATGAGATGGAAACAGAAGAAGTGAAAGGCCATCCAAAGATTCCGTGGAAGGAAGAAAAGAACGAGAATGATAGCAACGAGGCAGCTGATCCTCCACCAGAACCAGAAAAACCTCCAAACTCACCAACCTACCAGCTTCTGCTGAGAGTGGCAAACCTCACGCAACATTACCTCACCTCCCCGACACCAACACTACGAAGATCCTTGCTTGAGCTCCTGACAACAGCATCCACTGCTTTGGCTCCCGATGAAGATGCGTTTTTGCCCCTCGTTAACGCGATCTGGCCAGTAGTGATCGACAGGCTGCATGACCTGGAAGCTTATATCGTGGTCGAGGCATGCCGCGCGCTTGCTAGGCTCTGCACTGCTGCGGGGGACTTCCTTAGCTCTCGGTTCAAGACTGACTGGGCTGAATGGCTTCGAGATTGGTGCCGAAAGGTTAAACAGCAAGCTTCCGCTTCACCGAGCTGGGTCAGACCCCGTGGGGAAGCTGGCACTACGTGGGGGACAGAAAGCGACGATAGCCGAGTGTTGATACCCCTGAGACATGGTGATAGTCTAAGCGGCAAGCCTTTGACGCAAATAGTCGCACCATCTTCAGGTAGCTTAGGAAAATTTGCGTCACCAGCGCGAGTGTGGGAGGGTACGGTTGATCTACTGACAGCTCTCGTATCTCATGTTCAGGTTGACGAAGAAATGTTTGATGACATTCTTGACTTGCTCTCGGACGTTTTGGAACGAAACGTTGTAGTGCGGGAGGCATTGGAGGCTGTTAACGGGGACGCTGTATGGCTTTCACGGTATGAGAGAGGGAATGTTGAATGGCTCCCAACACCGAAAATGGACGGAGTGGAGTTCATTCCCATGGCAATCTCGAGGTAATGCATTACGAAATAGACAGAACAAACCAACCAATATCGACTTCTCAATCATACCATTGTGGGCATTGAAATGGCCAGAGCCGGCACAAGAACTCAGCTAGTGGTACGACTCATTTCCTGGGATTAGCATGGATACTAGGAGCGCCACCGGGCAAACCGTTCCTTGACGATGATGGAAAGCAGCAATTGTCATTTGAGGACAGCAAATGTTATGTGATGGCTTCATGTGGAATTTCCACACGAGGGGAGCCTGTGATACTGATGCTTACCCCTGCCAAACATTGCTGTAGGGAAGCGTGAGGTCTAGATGCTGCTGACGGTTCCGCAGTGGAAACATTGAGCATTTTCTCCGCATCTTATGTGTCAACACCTTCTTGAACAAGTTAGAATTGAGAGGCTAATAATTGGAGTCGTTAGTGTTATGGATCTCCCCGAGCGAACCAGGGAGACTGAGATTACCCTCAAACCTCGTTCGACTCTACCCCAGAAACAGGATCAAGATGCTGCGGAAACGATTTCGTAATGGAATCAACATGTTGAGTGTCTAGACTCGAGAGTCTGGAGAATCCCCAGATTATGAGTCTGGATCTGGGGAGGCCTCGTGGCGACCATTGCATCGTATCCATTTTCCCCAGAAAGCCAAGAAGACATAACGTAACGAGACTCTTGAGCAAGTTGAGCCTCATTGCTAGCTTGTCTTGAATTGACATTTTTTTTCATGAGGGGAAATTCCAGCGTGAGGAGATTTCAAGCCACGATTGATATGGCCGGCCCAATCAAGGAGATACCGATTGTATGAGGGAGAAAAATTCGATAAGGCCAGCTAAGAGATAGCGTTTTTCCCTGGCTGGCGGTCAGCAGCTGAGAGCCAGCGGGAGAGGGGAAGGAGTCTCCAAATTGCTAGTTGGTCCTAGGGCTGTTGGGACATGGGTACAGTTCCAGATTCATTGATACTGTACCACCGAAGCTGGGGGCCATTCATGGCCAATCAGGGACACGTTAACTGCAAGAGGAGGGTAGTCTGGAAGTCTTCTAGCTTGAGGACTAGCTCGAGCTTTGCCACCCTCTTCGAACGAGACGTGACCGCGTGAGGGTGCCCTGGAGCATGTGGGGGAGAACCAAAGCAAGCCAAGGCATCTCCAAGTTTTGCTTTGCTTTGCTCTCTGCTGCTGAAGACTCCAAGGCGCTTGGCGATCTATTGGCATCGCATCGCCAAGTTCTGCAGCACACCAAACCGAGTCTTGTCTGCAGATCCCAAGGTCTGGGCAGCACTGGGCCGGACCCGAACATTTGGTTCACAATGACAGCCTGTGTCTTGTAATACGACATAAGTCATCAGTTGATTACTACCACCAGGGGATCTCCGAAGAGGGACAAGGGCCATTGGTCATGATGTCGACCTTCCGAAAGAAGCTGAAAGTGCTTACGGGGCCACTGAACAAGCGTTACGGACGTGACGTTGAAATGGTCATTGACTCCGCGTTAGGAGCGCGGTTAATGGTAGTCAACTGCCCATGAAAGTCAACGGAAAACTGCCGAGAGGTTGACTCGTAATAGGGCGTCGGCAAGGATTGTACATACATACGATGCAACACAACTCATTGTGAGTTAATTCCAAAGGATTGCAGCATGACAAGGATCTGACACATTTTGGGTAGTATCGGTGAATAACCTTATCCTAAGGGAGGGAAACGTAAGAAACAACTCAAATTGATCGATTGCTAACCATGCTGACTCGTTTATCAGATACGCTATCTAGATTAACGTCAAAAGACAGGCGAGTTAAGCGCCATATGAACCGTTGTCATGTCTTTACCAGCACGAGCCAAGCAGAACCGGTCCGGTCAAGGTCGACACGATTCTCGGCTACGGAGCCCTCTCGCGCTCGCCGAGAGAAAGACAAGCAGAACCAAGACGGGAACGAGATAATGGGGGGCAGGCCACTACTGCAGTGTGACCTTTAGGCTCCTGTGCTCCAAGCTCCCAAGGTGGACATGAAAATCCTGTACCCACCATGATACTGTAGCTTGGAGTTGAAGAGCCAATGGCTTCATGAGCCTAATGGTTAGCCTCCAAGATAAACTCTTTGGGGCAAAACGAGAAAGGCTAGACTGCCCGTTTTGCACACCATTTCCTCCAAGGTCAACCAACACGCTAACATTAAGACTAACGTTAGACTACCCCCCTGACCCATCCTTGCCATCTCCAACTCCAACTCGCATCTGGCAGACCCCAGCGCCACCAAATCTAGAACGGTATGGAGAGCAGTTCCATAGTCTCGGTATATTGTGCAACATCGTCGATCAAAATGAGTACAAATACTGAGGCCCTCTCCCTCATTCGGGGGATAGAAGAACCCAAGAGCATCACTCTCAACACTCACTCCTCTCCTCTCACTCTCACTCTCTCATACACTTCTCTCTCCTCCCACCACCACCACCACCACAGCTAGTAGCCATGGCTTCTACTCCTCCCACCGATTACGGCAAGGAGGCCGTTCTCGATGTCTCTGAGACACGAGATGTCGAGACTGGCGAGGTCAAGAACGGTGGTCTCAAGCAAGATCTCAAGAACCGACACATGCAGATGATTGCCATCGGTATGACTTCACTTCTGCACTACTCCTCAAACTCATAACTAACATGTCTAGGTGGCGCTATCGGTGCTGGTCTCTTCGTCGGTTCAGGTGGTGCCCTCCAGAAGGGTGGCCCTGCTGCTCTCCTCATCGGCTATCTCATCATCGGTATCATGCTTCTCTGCACATGCTTGGCCCTCGCTGAGATGGCTGTCCTCTACCCCGTCAACGGTGCCTTCTTCACATACATCGTCCGCTTCGTCGATCCTTCATGGGGTTTCGCCATGGGTTGGCAATACGCTCTCGCTTGGTTGACTGTCCTGCCTTTCGAACTTATCGCCGCTTCCATCACCATCAGATTCTGGAGAGAAGATATCAACATGGCTGTCTGGGTCTCTGTCTTCCTTGTTGTCCTTATGGGTATTCAGATCTTCGGTGTCCGAGGTTACGGTGAAGTTGAGTTTGTTCTCTCCATCATCAAGATCTGCGCCTGTGTTGGTTTCATCATCCTCGGTATTGTCATCAACTGCGGTGGCGTTGGCGACCAGGGTTACATCGGTGTCAAGTACTGGCGCGATCCTGGTGCTTTCACCAGCTTCAAGGGTTTCTGTGCTGTCTTCGTCGTCGCTGCTTTCTCCTTCGGTGGTACCGAGATGGTCGGTCTGGCTGCTGCTGAGTCTGCCAACCCCCGCAAGTCTATCCCCATGGCTAGCAAGCAGGTCTTCTGGCGAATTGCCATCTTCTACATTCTTAACCTGTTCATCGTCGGTCTCATCCTCCCCGCCAACGACCCTCGCCTGATGGGTGCCAGCGGTGCCAACACCAAGGCCTCTCCCTTCGTTCTTGCTATCCAGGATGCCGGTATCAAGGTCCTCCCTAGCATCATGAACGCTGTCATCACTGTCGCTGTTCTCTCCGTTGCCAACTCCTGCACTTTCGGTTCTACCCGAACCATCCAGGCTATGGCTGAGCGCAACATGGCTCCTAACTTCTTCAAGTACATTGACTCCAAGGGCCGCCCTCTCTACTGTGTTATCCTCCAGATCGCCTTTGGTCTCCTTGCCTACATTGGCGCTGCTCCTCAGGGTATGGAGATCTTCGGCTGGCTCCTGGCCCTCACTGGTCTTGGCTTCCTCTTCGTCTGGGGCTCTATCTGCCTCGCTCACATCCGCATGCGTGCTGGCATGAAGGCTCAAGGTGTCAACCTCGGCCTCATTCCCTACAAGACCCCCTTCGGTGTTGCTGGATCTTACCTCGGTCTCGGTCTTAACATTCTTGCCCTCATCGCCTCTTTCTACACTGCTCTCTACCCTGCCTCCGGCGCCTCTCCCAACGCCGAGGCCTTCTTCAGCTCTTACCTCGCCTTCTTCTCTGTTGCCCTTCTCTACCTCGGCTACAAGATCTGCACACGCAAGTGGCAGATGTTTGTCCGTCCCTCTGAGATGGATCTGGCCAGCGGCGCTGTCTGGTTGGAGGAGGAGGAGCCCAAGGAGCCTTTCGTGTGGGCAGACGCCCCCAAGAGGGTTCTCCGAAGCTTTTTCTAAGCATGTACGAAGGATGGAGTTTAAATGATTACGGATACCCACACTACTGGATGAATGAAAGAATTGTACATATATATGATCATGTAATATTTTGAGTTTTACACCAGTAAGAAAAGCAAGGCGGTTAGCGTTCTTGAGCATTATCTGCACATATACAATACGCATGCAATCTCTTCAAACATTGGAGCACAGTTACAGTGACACACACAAGAGCCAAAGTGATCTACATTCTTACTTGCGAGGTGATTCAACAAAACTCTTTGGTTCCTGCAAGGGTTGTTTTAAGTAAAGCATTGACATGAGTTTACTCCTCAATCATACAGATAAGGCAAGACTTGTTTTCCAAACCAGAGTTCATTGTGTCTTAACTCTTGGCCAAAATTGTTCCCGCTCGACACTATCAACAAGATGACTAGTTACTCTGCCGTATCTTCTTGTTCCGACACATTGACGTCTCGCCGTTACACTGACTGAACTAGTCTCTTAAACACTGCGCCGTACCATTTGTATCCATGTCGGCGTTTCGTAGATTTACTCCTATATTTTGCCCAAGTTAGTGCCTCTGCAAAATTGACAGTCAAGTTCAGTAATCTCGAACTTACAGATTTCAAAGTAGAACCAGCCCCAAGAATGTCGTACAGAAATATCAAACTTTTTCGTCATTGGTGTTGGTTGAGATTACGATGCTGATATCCCGCGGAAGGTTCTCCTTCAGGATCAGCGCATCAGCTGCGTCGAGGATCGAGCAGAGCTTTGAACGAAGAAGTCGTTCCTGCGATGCTGACCCACGCTCGAGTCTGCCGATGGCTTCCGCCACATTTGTCATGATTTCGTTACGGTACGACAGATCGTCGTTAATGTTGAGCCGCTTCTGGTGACGATCTTTGGCTCTGGCCAGATCAAGGTCGAGGGAAGACATGACGGCAATGTCCATTTTGGAGGCCATGTCAAGAAAAGCACCGTACATAGAGTGTGTTCGAGGAACCACATAAGCAATAGTATCGAAGAGACGCTGAAGAGCGCCAACGATAATGTTCTTGGTACCGTCAGCTTCCTGGTTGAGGAGACATTGATTCCAAGGAGGTCCAAAAATTTGCTGGAACGACTGGCAACCAGGCTTCTCCAGGAGAGTCGTTCGAAGTTCCATCAGACTGGGGGTTGCTTCCTGCATATAGTTCTGCAGAGAGTTTTGTATCTCACGGGCCTTGTCTGACAGTTCAACCAGCTTCTTTACAGCTGCCGTTGATTCTGAGTCATTGACCTGTTGAGCCAGTTGAATATAGTCGATTTCATCGGAAACCAGGGATGCAAGAGTGGCACCGGTCTTGCCCATGAACTTGTAAACTGATAAGTCCGTGTCTGCGTCCTTGATGGTTGGCAACCATGATTTCGCGACTTGGCTGCACTAGTACCATAGTCGGTTCTTCGCCTCCTCTGGAAGCACACGGATGATGGGCTCCGAGAGCCATGCCTTTACCTCTCGGATGAGAGCTGGATCGTTTTGCTTGAACTTTCGGTTTCCTAGTTTCTCGAGGATTTCCTTGCCCTCGCTTAATGCTTGACGGCGGTGGATGATCTGCGGCGCGTCGACAGTTCCCTTCTTCAGACAAGGGGCACCCGGTGCTGACTTGATCCAGCCATTGAATCTCGCCATAGTTAGAAGCATCAGAGTGGTGATGGTGTCTCCAGGGATATTGATTGTGACTGCAAACTTTCCCCGGGCGATCTTTCCAACTGTTGGAGACTTTGAATCTTCGTCAGACTTCTTAACGAAGAAGTGAGATTCACCAGTCTGAGGCCATACATCGATAGCAATACCAAGGTAAGCCCACACAGCACTCTCCGAGATAGCGCTGGCGATGTGTTTGGTGTTGCCATTAGAGTTGATGACGACGTGCTTCAGGTTCAAAATGGCAGCAATAGCCACGGCGGTCGTTGCTGGGAGCATGTAAAAGTTGCCGCTCTTGGTGGTTCGGTTGGTATTTGAGAACTCTTTCAGGGGACCTGTAATTGGCTCCTAACAATTATCAGTTTGTTTTTCCTTGCAAGAACTGGATAGGTTGACTTACCTGGTTCTCCCAAGTAGCATAGTCAGTTGCCTCGACGACTTTGGTGTCCTCGATAGTCTTTAGGCAAACCTTGAAGCAATCCATGTGATTCTCGGGATCGCGTCCAGCGAGTCGAAAAACCTCACGAGTCACTTGCTCGTGAATTCGCTGCGCTGTCCGCGCGCTGAGGGGCTGAGGGGCCGCGTCAGGCATGTCTGGATCGTGGAGGGCGGAGCAGATGAAGGAAGATATGAAGGGAAACAGGTAGAAGATATCTCCGACGACGATCTAAGGTGACCAAGAATATTGTGCGGTAAGAAGAGATAGTCAGAGAAGATAGAGGATGTTGAGGATGGAGGGATGTAATGAAAAGGCAAAGCAATGCCAGGTCTAGAGAAGATGGATGGATATCGGGCGCGCAGGAAGAATGATGAAATGATCAGCTATCTCAAGATGCCAAAGACTTCTCTTTATAAGATAGAAGGCAAATTCTGAGCAAGGATATGCTGGATTTCCTCTTCTTCTTCTTCTGTTGTGAAGTGTATGCAAGAGGGGAAGAAAGTAGTGGATGAGAGAGTGTGAAAGTAGGAGAAAGGTGAAGCTAGCACTGGAAGTTGAGGACGGAGTTGGCCGCTGTGTCAGAGCCAGAGCCAGAGCCAGAGCTAGAACACTACCAATTGTTCCCGGTCAGTGGCAGAACTCTTGACCAAACAACGGAAATGGCCTGAACAGTTGACACGGCAATTGTTTTTCTTGGAACATCATGTGAACACATGGAATATATCTCAGTAAATGATAAGTTGTCATTCAAATTAAGCACTAGTTGACACCATAATCAACGCTTCTATGCTTCGTCTTCCTAACACTTGGCAGATAGTCTATCAATACTTCATCACATCTTGGGGCCTACAGTCAAATATCCTTCAACAACAGCAGTAATCAACCGATTGGCAATAGCCTGAGGAGGAGGCAATCGCAAATCTCCCTCCTTGTACCCCTCGGGAGCAGGCTCTCCAAGGCTGCTTGTTCCATTTTTAAGAGCTTGGCGGGCTTCGTCCATGGAGAACCACTTAGCCACCTCCAACTCCTTGTCGTTGAGAGAGATCTTCTCCCCATTTCCAGGAAGAGCCTGAGCAATAGCTCCAATCATCAAGCTGGAAGGATAAGGCCACGGCTGACTCGAGTGAATAACAACACGACCAACACGAACACCACTCTCCTCCCAAACCTCTCGCCGAACCGACTCCTCGATAGACTCGCCAGGCTCGAGGAAACCAGCAAGCGTGCTGTACCAGTGAGGAGGCCAACGCTTCTGGCGGCCGAGAAGAATCTTCGTTCCATCTGCGGAAACAACAGCGGCAATCATCGTGGGATCCGTTCTAGGGAAACAGATGTTTGAGACGCCGTGACGGGTGGGACAGTCACCTCGAGGTTCACTGGAAGCTCCGCCTTTCTTATCGGCAGGAGGACAGACGCGCTTATAACCAGCGTGAACTGAGAGGTTGGGCAATCCGCAGCCGGCGCAGAAGGGACTTCGTGTATTCCAGTCAATGATAGATCTGGCTTGGGCGTAAAGAGCGGCTACAAATGTTAGTTGGAGATCGAACCAGTTTCAAGGGAAAACCTACCAGCCTCAGGTGACTGATTCATCGCTCGAGGATTCTTATCCAGAGACAGTCCTTTCTTTTCCTGTTCCTCCAAGAACTGAGTAGCTTTCTCAGCGTGGTTTCCCTTGGGAGTGATGTCAACGGCGAAATAGGGATGGCCCTGAATATCCCCATGGTCGGAAGAAGGGATTGAATCCTTCTCGTTACCCTCCTCTAGCATACCAATAAAAACAACCAGGGGTCTGGTCTCAGCAGAGTTGAAGCTCTGGATAGCTTCATCCTCAGTGAGAGTGAAATGGTCCGGTCCGATCAGAGGCTCGACATCCTTGAAAGTCAGATAAGCCGGAGTCTTCTTGTCAACAACCAGAGGGTTCAAGTCATGGAGTGCCAGATATCTAGCTGTAGGGCTGTTGAAGGCTTGTCGAAGAAAGCCAGTATCGGCACGCAGAAAAGAGTATCTGTTGATACGGCCACCAGCGTAGTAGTTGACAACTTCTTTTCCAAAACGGCGAGTCAGCATTGAGTCGTCGGTTTGAAGAGCTGCAATCTCGGGCAGCCCTGGACCTGAAGTGGTTGTTGACATTGAGTGTTGTTGGTTTAGAGGTGCTGGGATTTGTATTTGTAATGCTCTTGATATGAGGTTGAAGATAGTGGGGGTCAGAAATAGTCGACACTTGATACTAGATTAAGGGTCTAGATTTCTTTTGTTGGATTTATGATAACAATATGAAACAACTGCTTTCTAGTGTTGATGTTGAGATTTGGTTCATCAGGCACGAGGAGGAGACTTTCTATGATCAACGTGAGGCAATGAGTGAGCAGTAACTACTAATCGGCTTCAAGTCCGAGGTCTCCGTTCTGTATCCTGTTCATTCTGGGGCTAGCGGTGAGAAAATCGCGGGCGATTTGCACAATATTGCGGCGAATGCGGCCATGTACCCAGCGGGATGGAGTTCTGGTGAGTCAGGGCTCGTCGTGATTGGCCCTGCAGAGAGAGGATCTCATTGAGATTCATTGGGTCCATGGATATCATATTTTTTTTGGTGTTTCGTGACTGGTCATGACCTCATTTGTACTTTATCAGATAGACGAAACAACATCTGCGATCCACGATCTTGCATTCAGAACAGCCCCTGACTATATCAAACCACTTCAATTGGTTATATTTCCATGGTGTTTTCATAGTTCAACTGGCATTGGCCGTTCACGAATCCGAACTTGATCTACAGCTTAACTTTGTCGCTGTGCCGAGGTCGGACCCCGGAAGTATCCTAGCATAAGCCAAGCCAAGCAAGCTCAGCTCAGGGCATTCTAGCGCATCTCCCCCGCAATCCATTCCTAATC
>JABEEM010001339.1:0-21472 GCA_013363185.1 Fusarium secorum
TTATGCCGGTCAAAGAGATAGCTTGACGAGAATGTGCTTCGTTGGCATGGGCATCGTGGACTTGTCGTTGTACGGCAGGCGGGGGATTGACGACTCGAGATTCCGGTGTGTGACTCTTGGCTGGATCCTGGCGTTTATTGCTTGTTGTGCTAGATTTAGAGTAGGCTATTAGATTCCGAGGTAGTACATACCATCAGGCGGTGATGGTTTATTGGTGATGGGGGGTATCGATGTCGGTGAGAGAAGTCGGTTTTGACAAATACCTGTCCTGGTCGATATGATCAAGGCACTGGCCCTATTGAATGAGATGAGAACATATATCCATGATGAGATATTCTCCTTGGAATTAACAAATTTGACAGAATTCCTATTACTCAGATGCGGAACTCATAAATACCATCCTTTCGTCTGAACAGCCAAGCAACCTAGGTAATCATGCAAAATGATCAGATGGCTCTCAAGGTATTGGATGTTTGCTTCATGGCTGACTCCATTCTCTTTACGGTTTGTATCTTCTTGGCAAGCAATCAATAATTGATTTCACTATTCCATTAATTTCTTCCACGAAAACATCAGAGAGAACATTGAAGCTAGATTCATGTTGAGTATTCTGTTGAAGACCTTCAAAAGATGATGAAGGAACCAAAGATCTGGGTGGGGGGCCTGTTAGTGGTTCACCCACAAATCTGTGCCGATCTCAGTGGACATCCTTCTGAGCGTCCATCTCTTTACACGTGATTGGCCAAGTATCATCAACATCAATACCAACTGCTATCACGATTATCAGAATCAATACTACCAAGAAATATCACCATGTCATCTCGTCCAGCAGCACCGACGATCCAGTCGTTGAAGCAGTCTTTCATTACCAGCCAAACAACACTTCTCTCTCAGCCTATCGCTCCATCACGCTCATGGCAAGAAACCAACGACGCGTCAGATGAGGCTATCCCCGACCGCGTCGTTCAAGAAGTCCTCTATAATCTCAACCACACTATCCAGCAACATTGTCGTCGCGTATACCCTCCGCAGGCGAGTCGCAGTATTGCCGAGCAGATCAATGATGTTTACACTAAGGATGCTGAGCGGAAGGTGGGGGGTCCAACTGATACTGAGGGCGGCATCGGCAGAGAGCTAGACTTGAGTGAGTACCTCAACATCAGATGTGAGAACTTTATACTGACTTTAGTAGCCGAAGATGAAGCTATAGAAGCCTTGCCTGCTTCCTGGCACTTGGAAAAAGACATCAACGACCATCCCATGGAAACTAAGCGCTACGCAGACGCCGTCCAGCAACTCACTGAACTCAACGACCAGCGCAAGCAACTTCGAGAGCAAGTCGCTCGCTTAAAGCACCTTCAATCTATAGTTGAACCACTTCAGACAGACGAAAATGGTGCCGGTATTCAGGAGAACTTACTCACTCGTAATGGACCCGTTGAGAAGGAGCTCGAGAGAATGAGAATCTTACTGGCGAGAGTTGGTGGCCGTGTGCTGTCGCTGCCTCAGGAAGCTCCAAATGGTGAGGCGAAGGAAGTCAGTTTGACTGAGATGGGTGCACAGGGGCGGAAGAGACGTGTTGATCAGTTTCTTGCTGATGATAAAGTGTTTCCGTCATGAACGCGCATTGAGAATTGGTCCCAGCGAGACAACAAGCCTCTCAGTCCTTATGAGCAATAATCGTTTTTGTTCGCAACATGGAGCTTTGATGAATACGGCACTCAGACAACACGATAAGTCTTCCCTACTGGTTCGCACATGGCGTTGTCGGATTTGGCTGGTCATCACCCGTCTGAATTCATGCCAGGTGCTTCACGGGAAGTTTCGCTCATTACACACAGAAGAACGAGGCCAAGCAGAGTCTCTCCTAACTACAAGAGCAGTGAGTTTTGAATATGGGCGATGTTGTACTGCCATCGCTTCAAGACCGCTGTTGAACGTTCGGGGCGGTGAGTGGTTGTCGGGCTTGAATTGCGGCAGCCGAGAGTGCGCAGTCAGCGGTTACGATCAGGGGAACTGACGCCAGCCAGTCTTCGAAACGTCTCGTGTATGCGTTAACGACTGCTCGTTGGACAAAGGGATAACGTCGCCGAGGCTCAATGTCCAAGAAATAGTCACTCATATTACATGAAGGACTGTTCTTTAGAGACCCTTCTCGCTTATGATGGTGATCAAGATGTTTGCTGGTATCTCTACTTGGTGAGACCTACAAGCGGTAATGGTCCAAGCCATTGACATAATTGTAGTAATATATCTAGCTTCAACGACAGTCAGCGTCAATAATTAAGACTTTGGTGCTCTTCCTACGGAGCAGTCACTGATCCTTCAGCTTATGTACCACCAACGGCCTCACTTCCGAGGCTAATAGAGGATTTCTGTTCCCAATCTGGCACTGCATTGTCTTTCTGGTACGGCTTACAGTAATATATCCCAATGAATTATGCCCTGTGCTACCCTTGACTCACATATTAGCCTAAGCTCTCATCTCGCGTACACATATAGACAATGCGTGAGACACTGTTTAGCCTTGCTGCGTCACTCCTCTCGTCGGTAGTGAATCATACAAGCTTACCATTCAGAGTTCTTGTTAGTCAAGTGCTCTTTCTGTGTCGTCTGCCATACGATCGATATCGTGCCCAGTTGAAGGATTGGCTGTGGTCGAATACCCGAGAGTGCACAAGCTCAAGAGAGAACCAACACAGACGTCTAGTCCTAACCAATCAACGTTGTGACGAATCTAAAGGATATCTTGATGTGTATCAGTGGCTTGATGGCGATCTATTGTGCAGTGTTTGTGTGAGAAACCACCAGTTACTCATCACACAATGGCGCCGTCGATCATCAATGATTTGGTCGAAACACTGTAGATTGGGAATACATTGAGCCAGTGTACGGTAGGTATCGATGGTGAATCTATGAATGTTGCCAGAAAAGACACGGCGGTCTTGGTGCGTGGTCATAAATACCGGCGCGAGGGTAGGTTGGACACGGGACATCTTACTACCTATACACTCATTCTTACACACACATATATATAACGTCAACAACATGGACCCTAACAAGCCTCAAACTTTACCTTATACTACCCGCTTACAGCGTATATACCGTGCCTTTGGCTTCACCAGGGGGTACAACTTTGTTCTTTGGTTCCTCTTCGGCGGAGCTTTTCTTGCTTTTACACTATCTCGTTTTATATATCTCGACTTTGACGGACGACTATGTCCTAGTGAGCCACCTACGAACAGACCGTACGGTTCAAGAGGAGCTGTTCCTGGAGAATGCTACTATTACCGACGTGGGGTTGGCAAGGCTGGTATAATCATGCATCTTGCTGGCATTCTCCCGGCAGCTGTCCTGGTGGTCTTTCAGTTTCTACCAGTTATTCGACATAGAGCCCTCATCGTCCATCGAATAAATGGCTATATTGTTCTCCTACTGTCAACAGTTGGAATGATTGGAGTCTTTATGATCGCCAGACACACTTTTGGCGGCACGTTGGAAATGCAGACTGTTACTGGTGCTGCAAGCATCTTGTTTGTTACGTGCATGTTGCTGGCTTATATCAACATCAAGAAGCTCCAACTTGAGCAGCATCGAGCCTGGATGATCCGAGGGTGGATCATTGTGAGTCCTCATACAGAACTTGAATGGCTGATTTTGCTAACACTTTCAAGGCCGCTCATGTTGTCACCATGAGACTCATTGGGATTATAATGGCCCAGATTACCAGCCGCATGGATCCTTACTATACTACTACCCCATGTGCAGTCTTGGACTCAATGTTCTATCACAACAAGCCTGCCGTGGAAGCACTATACCCCGACTGCATTGGATTCTACACGGGTGAAACACCAGACCAGCGCGTCATCATCAAGGGAACATCGGGTGGACGCCCCGATGAGATTGCGGCCAGTCTCAATAGTGCTTTTGGGGCGAGTGCCTGGCTTGCTCTGCTCATTCACATCATTGCTGCGGAGTTGTATCTTCGACTTACATCTGCTGAGAGTGAGCGATTACGAAAGGTGTCTTATAGATGGCAGCAAAATGCTGGCATGAGGGATCCGGGAAATGCTGGGTTGACGGCGCAGAGACTTGGGGATGTGGAGCCATGGGCTTGTCCTGATGATGATCAGACGCTTTATGGTGATGGGGAGAGTTTTAGGTGACTGAACGGCAATTCATGCAAAGAGAGAGGACATGGTCTTATTACATACAACTTAGTAGACAACTAATACGAAGCACAAGATGCTATTGACAACATGAGCGAGTGAGTTCTTAGTTCTCATTAAGCATTACACGGCTATCCATGGTCCAGTTATCAAATACCAGACCACCAGTATGTCTCATCAACCTTGAACGAGCCTTTGAGCGCCTTGTCGGTCACAGCACTGCTATCACTAATAATAACCTCATATTCACCAGCCTCGACACACCACTTATCCTTCTCCTCATCAAAGTAAGCAGCGGCGTACTTCTCCAGCTCAGAGATAGTCACTGTCTTGGACTCGCCAGCATCTAGCTCAACCTTTGCGAAGCCCTTAAGCTCCTTAACAGGACGGTTCACCTTGGCAGCTTGCATCGGGCGCACGTAAAGCTGCGCAACTTCTGCACCGCGTACGGAGCCTGTGTTTTTGATGGTGACGCTTGTGGTGAGCTTGCCATCTTTGGAGGAAACATTGAGGTCTGAGAAGGCAAATGTGGTGTAAGAGAGACCGTGGCCGAAGGGGAAGTTGACTTCACGGTCGGCAAATTCGTAGTATCGGTATCCCATATACACATCCTCTCCGTAGAGTGTTCGCCCAGCTTCAGTTCGGAAATTAAGGAATGCTGGGACATCGGTTAAGCGCTTAGGGAAGCTCAATGATAGCTTGCCAGACGGGTTTGCATCACCGAAGAGAATATCCGCAATGCAGTTACCCGTCTCGTTACCACCATACCACGCCTGAATCACAGCAGGGACTTCATCCAGCCATGGCATCTCCTCCGGCGTGCCAGTCTGCATAACAACAGCTGTCTGCGGATTCGCGGCTGCGACAGCGGAAATGAGCTCATCCAGAGCTCCGGGAAGCTTCATGCTCTCACGGTCGGAGCCCTCCGTCTCCCAGTCCGAGTTGAGACCAGCACAGATAATGACCTGATCATGCTCCTTAGCGAGAGCGACAGATCGCTCGATTTCCTGCTTCGCATCGATGACCTTTGACGCGCCGACGCGAAGAGATCCGTGGCCGACGACGGGGTTGTCCAGCTTGAGGGTGAAGCTTGGGGCCGAGGCAAACTCAATTCTGATCTTGTACTTCTCGCCCTTCTTGAGGTCCTTGCGACCGAGCTCTTCCCGTGTAGCTGTGCCGAAGAATGCGTCGCCGGCAATTTGCTTGGTCGAGTTGTCGACGACAAGCTCGTCGTTGACGTAGAGGTTGGCGGTTCCGCAAACGATGACGCCAAACTCGTACGTGGAATCTTCCTCGACTTCTAGAATGCCTTCTAGGTTTGCGAACCAGAGGTCTTCGAGCTCAGAGTTGTAGTAGTCGACGAGGTGCATTTCCGACTTGGCGAGCCACAGCTCGTCGACGGGTTTGCGGGACGAGTCGCTGGGTGGCTTGTTGTACACCTTCCAGCTCATACCAGCCTTGCCGTCTTCACCCTTGGTCTGGCTTCCCAGTAGAGGACTCAGCTTATGTGTGTATGCGCCGATAGTATAGGCAGGCTGGCTACCGAGCTTCTCAGCGATACCATCGTAAGGTGTCACAGCGTAGTAGGCAGCTAGGGAGGCAGAGCCACCACCATGGTAAGTCGCAACCTTGGCGTTAGGTCCAATGACCAAGGTCTTCTTATCCTTCGCCAACGGAAGCAGGCTCTTCTCATTTTTCAGGAGCACGATACTCTCGTTTCCTATCTTGCGGAGAAGAGCGGCTGTCTCAGGCGTATCGAGTGTCTTCTCAGGGCCGTTTTCCTTGACACCAGAGGCAGCGCACTTCTTGACAAACTTGAGGACCTCTCGAGCACGGTCATCAATAACATGCCCCCAAACCTTCTCACAAGCAGCTGCAAAGTTGAGGACATCGCCTCGCCAGCGAGTAGGGCCGGGCATCTCAAGATCAAGACCAGCCTTGATGGCGTCCGTGACGCTATATGTGCCGTACCAATCACTCATGATCAGCCCCTCCCAACCCCATTCTTCGCGTAGCATATCATTCAGTAGCTTCTTGCTCTCGCTGCAAGCAGTTCCGTTGACACCGTTGTAAGATGTCATGAACGCACCGGGCTGTGAGTCTCTTACAACCAGCTGGAAGGGAAGAGCGTAGATCTCACGGAGTGCACGTTCCGTGATAATAGCTTGCACGCTCATGCGCTTGTGTTCTTGATCGTTGCATACGAAATGCTTGATTGTTGATTGCACACCTGTGCTCTGGATTCCACGAACAAGCGCAGCGGCACCCAGACCAGCGAGAAATGGGTCCTCGCCTATAGACTCAAAACCACGTCCTCCAAGAGGTGAACGTTGCATGTTGATGGTAGGGCCGAGGATTACATGAGCACTCTTTCCAATAGCCTCTTCTCCCATCTTCTTTCCCGCTTCCTCGAGCAGTTCTTGGTTGAAGGTTGCACCGAGACCGGTGCCGCAGGGAAAGCATGCTGCTGGGATACCGTTGAAGAATCTGGTGCCTCTTACACCATTGGGGCCATCTGATAGACGGAGAGATGGAACTCCATGCTCTGGGAGTGATTTTGTATGCCAGAAGTCAATTCCTGTGGAATTGTTAGCTGCTGTTGTTTCCATCATGTGATGCTACTAACCTGCCAGAAGAGAGACCTTCTCAGCGAGAGACAGCTTCTTTAGGACCTCTTCGACGTTGATATCAGCCATGTTTATCACTTCACAAGAGCCTGATTCACGGTAGAAGCAAAAATAATGAGAAAAGAAGTCAATTGACAGGAATTAGCTCCTCTGGTCGCCAGATAAATACTCGCGTCTTGAACAAGCTGAAAAACCTTCCTGGGTAAATGACAACCCCGCAGCAACTTGCATGTCTATTCTGCCTGATACATATGCATCCGTCGGGTGAGAAAAGAGCTCATTCTCCTCTATCATTTGCCGATCGAACAGACCAGTTCGTTCTCATGATACCAGATGAGCATCTAGTTGGTGGTGATGCCCCACGGATGATGAGCTTCTAGACTCTATCCGTGGTTTAACCGAAGTTTCCTCCAATCATAAAGCGTATCGACAGGAACTCATTCCAGGTTATCGCTTCGTCGGGACGAAATTCCGTCTCGTAAACCTTGGGCGAAAACAACACGAAGCGGGGGATATCAGCGTATTGCGTCTTCAATAATCATGAGATACGTGATGCCAGAGTTGAACCGATGGAAGGAGTCGAGAAATACTGATCATGTGAGGAGTCACGTGCAGACGCTTTAGAAGGTTCCTGGAAGGTGGGAACTACGCCGGGATGAGCTTGCCTTCACCCTCGGCAGGGGCAATTCTCACCTCAATTATCCGTGATACCCGAGATTTCCACCTCTCAAACTCGGATTAACAAAGGGACCCTGATGAATCCGGCACCGAAGATCGTGCCTTTTCCGATGGATCCTTCAAGATCCGACTACTTTACGGGACTTTTCCACGCTTACTACCAACAAATTGAACGGGCCGAGATTTAGCAGCTAACAAAGAGACACTGGCCAAGACCCGGCCACTAATCGCAGCGGTCCGTTACGATCCGGCAAATGAACCAACATGTTTGCCTTGTCTCGCTCCCAAGTCCATGGTACAGTCCCCAGGGGTTACAAATGTGCATTTCCGCGATTTTCTAGGTATATTTTGCTATAGCGGAATGAAATACACCAATAAGGTCTTATAGGCTTAATATATAGATGGAGATAATACTGAAGTGATCAGCAAGTAGATTAGAATAGATTGGCCACTGAATTTCTTAGTAAGAAGTACCGATTTTACATTTGTAACCCCTGGGGGCTGTATCGTCGCCGCCCCAAGGCCCAGGCCCGAATGGAGGGGCGGTGGTTCCGCTGAACCTAATCGTAGCAGGTCCACATAGAGCCTTCAACAGGAGAACCACAGGAGATGAGAGAGCTTTGGGAATAGCTACAGGGTTCTCCGTCCCGAAGAATCTCCGAACAAGACGGCGCCGATTGCACCCGGCCCGAACTTATCGGACTCGGGCCGGAAGATATCCCGGTCCCACGGGGATTCACGCGGCGAGACCGTCGGCCGCGCTATGTATGACGAGTAAATGGTGGCAGATGAGACGAAGAAACTTCTTTCAGCCATCATCATACACGGCAATCGAATTCTCATCCTCCATCTCGATTACTTCTCGATTATCTTGACCAACTATCACGTTTTTTGTAGATCTCAATTGTCATCATGATCCGTACGAAATGCCAAGACTCGTGCTTCACTGCATTCACGTGTATCCAACACCATTGCTACGCTGTGTAACCCGGATCGGACCAGCCGTGGCAGAGTTTTGGGTTCCTGTTTCCTGGGACTAGGCTGAGTCCAGATCACCCCGCGGCATTCACTAATGTGGAACTAAAACCCTGGTTATGCTTCCAACCTGCAGGATGGATCCCCTGGATCAAACCAAGTACCGGTCTCAATCTCATGATTACTCGGCTTTAGTTCCGACTGTGACGCATCATGGCTTCAAGGACGGTGATGGCACGACAAACCTTCTCGCAAAAGTACCAATGGATGGATGCCATGCCTGCCGCGACAGAGTTAAATTACTACCGCCATCTGCGCTATAACCGGCATTTGTTGCGCTTGTGGCAGCCTGCGGTCACCCAGGTACCAATGGTATCAAGACATCGTTTGACTCTTGTCATGAATATAAAGTTTGAAGCAAACAGGTGACTCTGTAGAGCATCACGGGTGTGCATAAACAGCAACACTTCTGTCACGAATTGCTCACTCGATTTGATCTCGCGTCGTGCTAGGGTTGCTGTTCACTGGGGTTCGTTGTCGAAGATCAAACCTGGCTGGGCCTTGAGGATCTGGTCTAAGGTGACATGCATAACTGGAAAGTGAGGCCTAGGGGTCTGCGACGAAATGACGGCAACGGTCTCTAGGCTGATGTTGCAGTTGATGGCTAGGGGTGTTCTGCCACCAATGGGCTGTCTTCATACACGCTTTTGACGATGTCCCACAAGGGTGACATGCGGACCGCCTTGTGGGATCGAAAGTATGTTTGCATGCATCCGTGACCCCAACGTCTTGCACGTTTCTTGGCCTGAGTGCCGGCGTCTAGTGACAAGACTAGTTATCAATAACTGAAAGGGTCTGAAATTGACAAAACGAGCTGGACAAGATGAGGACGAGTTCGAGATGGATGGTTAAAGCGGGTCGTGGAATGAAGTTATGGAGCTTGGATATCGGCATCTCTCTTCCCCGAAACAACCCTTGCTCAAATCATCGACGGCTCCCGTTGATTTGACATCGGTCGTTGAGACCCACGATAAAGTCCCACAAGGCCACCGAATAGCTCTCGAGTCCGGTGTTCCTCGCGACCGAGTCCGTCCCACGCCAAGAGCCTTTGGTCGAAGCCATAGACCGTGAATGGACATGATAGATCATTATCCCGCTAACAACGATTGGCGATGAGAGCTTCATGTTCGAGGGTTGCAGAGACTACTGAAAGACCCCAAATGACGGGTTGCAGTCGGAGCGCGCTTCCCAACGGCCAGCACCACCAACCCGTCTTTGATCAAGGCTGAGCTACGAGCTCACAGAGCACAAGCTCCTTCCTGTCTCTGTAAGCCTCACAGAAGCCAGGTTTCAGCCACAGCTGAATGAGTAAAGCATAATGAGGATAGGCTCAGTCGCGCGGGTTACAACCAGTTGGGTTTCTTACCGCGTTGACGATGATCTTCTAAAAGGCATGCATTCTTGTTGGACATGGAATATGGTACTTGAGTACTTCAGACCGCTTCCAGAATTGATACGACAGTCCACCAAGTTACACACATGTGTGGAAGCTTGTGTTTCCTGTCCAATCCCGGCTTACCAGAATGAAGCCCTGCAACTGATGGGTTTCATTGCTGGCATGCTTATCATTGCAACACTTCCAAGGAAGCTTGCATATCTTACAGGCAATAGCGCATCCTGAAAGAATACAATCATCTCACAGAAAAAGAAAATCTCATCCTTACGGCCGAAGAACATTGCACAAGGACTATGGCACATGTCTTGGCGGTTCATCCGTTGGAAAGATCATTGCCAAGACTGATTCTCGAGGCTGCAAGGTGAGACAGTCTCCCAGCGCGAATTCATACCGTTGGGTACCAGCCCCGAATAAACCCTGTTCCCGCTTCAAAGAACGTCATCAGCCACATAGTTTTATCCTCACCATCACGGTGTGTGAGAAGATGATTGTGGACGCCTCATCCAAGGTGCTTACTGAATACAGAATAAGATGAAGGTCAAATTGGTGTACGGAACAATATGAGGGCAAATGGGAGCTTCTGTACGTTCGGTCCAGCCCTGCCGCGCACGCGTATTACAGTACCACGTCCACATGGCTTGCCGCTGTGCAAGCAACAACCGTCAAACTCTGTCGGTCTAGCTCAGGAAATGCCCCGTATCCTTTGGCAGATGAGATGGAGACACGGAGGATTTTTGACACACGAGTATCGAGTACTTGAGATACTTTGTCCTTGACCCCCCTTTTTTACAGTACATTCGAGCGACCCCATTACATCGCATGGTTGGCGCCCCGCCACGTGCCTGTTAGCAGTGAGGGCGTGCGTGCATCAAAGATTTCAGATGCTGCAAGAACAAACTCTATTGTCTTCTGCACTTGGTTCGAGAAGAACCTTGTAGTCAGCCACACTCAGCCACAGCAAGTAAAGCATCGAAGCTTTTACGTATGAGATATTAACAGAGGATGCAACACCTCCTCGGGCCTCTTGAACGAAAGCGGCGGATTCTCCTTTAATTGAGTAATGAGTACTACTTACGGCAGTCGGTCTCTTTTCTTGCAGCCATCATTGTCTGTGCAACGCAGGGGCCTTCTTCAGACTCTGCTTGTGTCTCCTGTCACCTCAGTCCCTTGAGGCCCCATCCATGCCTGCCTCGTGGTTTTTAGGTACATAGATGGAGCTAACTGATCTGGTCTCTTAGTTCTTCTAAGGAAGGGCGATGGGAAGTTGGCAGATCCACTTGCGTCCAACCTCATCTCTACTCGCAAATCGTGCCGCTACTCAACTAATCCCGGGCTTGAGGCCTAATTGAAGATCATGGGCTCAATGGATATCCGGCTCATACGTCTTGGCGCAGCTATTCATACGGTTGTTTCTTTTTCTGACTGCACATCACTTCACCGTCTAGCAATTTTAAGCAGCCACGCATGAGCTATATGCCGAGACGTTATTTGCTGATGGATTGAATGAGATATTCTAGGGTCCCTACTAGCGTCATGATCTCCCAAATCCCTGTCAGTAAATCCATGCAAGCCACGTCCACCCAGTCTCAGTGTGAACGGGGGTCTATGGCGAACGGCCCAGGGGTCGTTGCAAGGCCTGTAATTTGCAGCCAGGATTATCCCAACGGCTCGAGGCGGATCGCCATATTCAATTCTACACCACGATATTAGTCAAATGACTTTTTTTATGATGTGCTGGCAACAGCAGTGCCGTATCCTTGCATATGACAGTGTACAAAGGACAGTACATAAAGGAATGGCGATCAAGCAGCGGTATACCGGTAGGCGCTTTTCCTGTCCTCGCATTTGCCAGTTCTCACGGAAGAATGTCATCATTGCAGAAGACAACCACAGATAATGCAACCCTATACTTGATCGGGGAACCTAACGACCCCTGGGCGCGGCAAACCCAATCTTGGGCCTTCCCCCTAGCAACGAACGAGCCAACAGATTGATTTGAGGGTATAATTACGGTGATTAATCTCTACCAACTGTGGCATCTCTCAAATCAGCCCCAAGAGAGTTTGGCTGATGTTAGTCCATTTTGAGCCATGTGTGTCTGTGTGGTCGCATGGTCAACACGACAGAAACGGTAACAGGACGGAAATCGACGCTGACGAGGACACCATTAGAGAAGAGATGGAGACAACAGGCTGACGCCTTTGTTCGGCAGGACTTCCTTCCATCTTCTTTTGACGTAGCATGTCTCAGTGTTCGTTACTCCTGCATGAGGAGCCCCCATCCTGCAGTTCCAAGGGACCCCCTGGGAACGTCGATGATTCCTCGATCACAGTCAGCAGCACCTCACTTCAACCTCTGACTTCCATGGAATAGAAGCTGCAGTAACCTTCTAGCGCAAACTCTATGACCCCACAGAACCCCTTGATTCTGCAACTCTAGCGTCCTCGATAAATTCAGCCTGTCATATACCGTTATTTGTCTAATGATCCTCCACACCTCGGACCCCCTCGCCCTCTTCAGTTAGACACATTTCCTCCAACTCAACGCAACCATCCTCATCTTTCAGTCACGAAGAAACGGCTGCGCAACAGTTGATGAAGACAGTATGTACAGGACTTTGAAGCGCTTTGGGGAACCCTCCCTCCCGAATTGCTCTGCATCCACACAACACGTGCCGATGCCATTCTCTCCTGCAGATTGGCCTTGCACTGGCTTCGATCACCCTTCTGAGGCAGTCTTCCAGGCCCCTTCTAGGTCTTCTAGCCCTGGAGCTGATTTGCTCCCTTTTCACTGGGCAACTTGTAGCGGTGTACAGGACAGTACAGTACAATACAGCACAGCACGGCACAGCACAGCACAACGCATTGTACATTGTGCATCCCACACATCTGGACGTCTTCACCGCAAACTGGGCGTCAGACGTCAGATGCAGGTCATTGTTGTACATACAGGATCGGGGTCTGAATCGCGATGGAAAATTGAAACAAAACAATTAAATGCCCGCGCTTTGCGTGAAGAAGGGCTCAGACCCAAACAGGCCAAGCCACCTACGCAATAAAGCCCTGAGTTGCTGCTGTCAGTGTCTCACGGGACTGTTGCTTCGTTGCACCGCTAGCTTGGGAAACGCCTGCGCGTCCCTTTTGCTGGCGAAGTGCATACTCGGAAGGGAAAAGTCGCAATTCTACAGTACAGTATTGATGAAAATACAGTTCAGAAGAGGAGGATAGGCAATACCCAACTGAAAGTTGGGGGATGTTTAGTGGCCGATCTTCAGTGTCACCAGTTTCACTTCCAACGTCAGTGCAGGCTTTACCTTAAGGCTTCAGGTGGAAGTCAGATGCAGATGCGGAGGGGACTCTTTAATGCCCATGCCCAGTGTTTCCCGCGGGAACGACCCGGTCGGTATCTTTTGGGTTTGTCTATCACTGCAAGGTACTTTTCTTTACTTTGAGCCAAGCAATTGCGTGACGAGGCCTCTGTTTCGCCCTCTCCGACCGGCCGACGTCTTCTTCCGATCTCGGTGGTACAAACCGCCGTTGACGAATTGAGGCTCGAGCCGCAATGTTGTACAATCGCTTCTTTGCTTTTGCCTGTTTGCTAATCGAGAAAAACGTCCGACGGGATCACGGAAACAAATAGAGTTTCCGCGAAACATAACGTTTGAGGCTGTTTTTCGCCCTTATTTCACGGAATCTAGACGAAACTTCCGCGAAGAATGTCCATTACGTAGCTCCGGAGGGCTGAGACACAGAGTCTCTCTCGCTGCGCGCGCGCGCGTGTGTGTGTGTCTGCCTCTCAGCCTCTGTCTGCCTGTCTGTCTGTCTCATATCGAGTGTGTCGGTGTCGGTGTCGGTGTCGCACCGATAGTTAATATGGAAATCACCGTTTTGGGCATACAAGACCGTGACGCCACCCCGGCTCTTGAGAAGAGAGACAAGAGAAACGGCGCGGCACAGGACAGAACAGAACATTTACTGTACCTCGGAGCTGTACCTCGGAGCCCTGTTCGTTCAAGCCTAACCTGAGACTAAACTTTGTGCTTGCTCCCTCGGAATCGCAAAAGTCCATGTTTAGAATACGCATGTGGCCGTATAAGATTGTGTCAAGCTGTCATTGCGAGACAAGGGCCATATGGTATGGATGGGCCACGTGCGTGTCCATGCAGTTTCGCCACGATCTCTTACAAGATTGGAAAAACTTGTACTTGAGAACGTGGGAGGCAAAAGCAAGTATCTCAAGTCACTGTACTTGGTATTGTTGCGGCTCGGTGTTGCGAATTTTCCCTGTTCGAGATCTCCCGCAACCGCAAGGGGCCCGAGCAGTGACATGTGCGGTGCAACGCAACTGAGAAATGATATAGTTGTAGTCGAGGTGGACAACTGACGTCTTTGGGCAGGACAAAAGTAAGCTACGCCGTGAGTAGCATAAGCATCGGTTTGGTATCAGGTATACATGCTCCAAAACTTCAAGGTGAGATACCAACTAATAGCACAGACAGCATGCATGCCTGTCGTCTGCTGGAACAGCTTTTACCCCTTATTGCATAGGGGGATAATCAACTAGACCATTAGCAGTATAAGCGCTGGACCGATATCAGATATCCTCTCCCTGGTCTATGGGTTTAACCGTACACTGTAAGTGGGGGACCCTCAGACTGCCCAATGCTCGACACTCCCCCTCCCTCTTTTGGACTCTGAGCCATGTGCGTGACGGGAACATGGCGGTGGAGATGCATCTTCGATGTAACTCTCCTACGTATGTAGAAGACGCTTACCAGTAATGAAAAGAGAAGGATAATTTTAAAAACAACAACAACAGTACAGTACAGCAACCTACACACCCTGATAGATATGGGAATATGCCATCAATTACAGGTCGAAATTGGACAAGGGTCCATACAGGGGTTTGGAATGTCATCGACCATGTAAGCGTATGGGGTAAAATGAAACCAGAGGATTTTCCATCTTCGGGCCCGCCTGCTAGTCAAGAGATAGATGTTCATAGTGTACAAGTTGCAATCACGATCCATGAGAGGAATTGAGGCCAGAGTGTGAAGAATCCAACGTGTGTATCTTGATTCGTAAAAAAAGTACCTAGTAAGAACATGGGTAATACCATCTTACATCCAGTAATGTATGTCAAAAATACCTCTAGAAACAAGAACCCCATATCGCCAATAGTGAATTTCCTTAGATTTGTCCCAATGCTTGTGTGTGTGTGTGTTCCAAATTGCACGCCTCCGTCCCTTTCCTTTCATGTTCAAGTATACATGTCTGATAACAGTATTGGATTTTCCCATAATGTTAACAGTACAGTGAGAAGTATAGTATGGCCGTTAGAGATGCTGTGGGGGTACTTTGATTCCTCCTCTAACAGTTTCCTGTCATGTCATGTCATGTCATGATTTGTTTTTTTGTTTTTTTTTGTCTTTTTTTTTATGAGAAGATGATGACGATGTAGTAGTGGTAGGTAGTTGATAGATAGGTAGGTGTGTATGTGGATGTGTGGGATGGGGCATGATCGACGTGGGTTGGAGCAGGATAGAGACTTGCCGCGGCGGATAATCCCAGCACGCAGTAAGTTTTTTTTAGATCGACATTCTGTGGTGCCGTGTTAACCCACGATGTCATGAGAATCGAATCATGTCAAGTAAAGGTGAGGTAAGGTGAAGAGTCATGTCAAAGTGAAAGGTGTGGTCGATCCCCATCAGACAAGACAGACTTTCTACTCCAGAGCCACTAGCCCGCAAAGCTCAGGGTATCTTTGGGCAAAGGTCTCAGCCAGACGCCAGTTGGAACCGTTCATGGCATGGGGCCATGAGGGCATCCGTGAGCCCAACGTGGCCCGTCTGCGGATCGGTGACTAGGCCGTCTAGCGGCTGATAAGGCCAATTGACAAGGCGTAGCGCGTCGAAGTAGACCCTCTGAAACTCATCTGTAGCGTAGAGATCCTGCCGCTCGATGGCGGCCTCGCGCAGACTGCCCCAGAGGAGCAGATCGAGCCATTGAGGGTGCGGAGTTGTCAGTTGGCGCTCTCGCGGCACGTAGTCTTCGCATAGTCGCGCGCGTCTCTCTGGAGTAGGCTGCGCAAGCCAACAGATCATGGTTTGCAGAGGCGCAAAGATGGCGATGCGCTCAGTCAGTCGTGTCATTCCTGCTGTGTCGATGAGGCTGCGGACGAGGTCGGTGATGGGATGAGGTGAGCAGGGGATCTGACCGTGGCTATCATGGCCGCGAAACAGTGAGCGCACGTCTATCTGAGGAGGACCCAGAGTGTGAGCTAGAGACTCTGTGGTGATCATGCGACGGCAGTCCTGGAGGAAGCCGACCAGGAGCTCATCGAAGCGACAGGCCGGTGGAGTGGTGAGAACGGGCCCAGATCCCGGCCAGGATGAGCCCGGTTGAGTTTGGCCTTTCAATGGACCGAGGACTGAGCCTGGGGGTAGTAGACGGGATACATGTTCCAGGCGGGCTGCTGCTGTTGAGCCATGTAAGTATGGGACACGGGATGAAGCGAGGGGTTGCTGAGGCGGAACCCGGCGTCTAGACACTGAGTGTGATTAGTCTCCTGTCTTGAGAGCGAGAGGGAGAGTGAGATTGCTGGGTGCTGCTGGGTGACCGTACCGTGGGAGTCAACATCTTCATACTCCATCTTGATCACATCCTTGTGAGCGTGGCCCACGCTGATGCTGGAGGAGCTTGTGTTGTTTGAGGGCAGCAACGAGGTAGGCACGCTTGTGGGAATGTAGCCGGCGCTGTAGTCGTCGGCAGATGAGGAAGGGCTTGAGACGTTGGAGGGGACGGGGCAGGGGACTGTGTTGGCCCATGACTCGCAGTTGTTAGGAAGGGGGACGTATTGCTGTCCATAGTCGGGGATGGGGCTGTAGTCGCCAGAAGGGAAGGGGGAGCCGCGAGGACTGGGGATGGCACCGCTGCCTGTGCTGATATTATCATCGTACACTGAGGGGCTGGTCAGAATGCTGTTGTGCGGTGACGAGGTCGGGATCGAGACTGAGAGAGCCGTACCAGGTGCAGAGTAAGGCGACGAGGTCATTGAGACGCCCATGTTCTCCTTGAGTCGCATGAGCTCCTCCTCGAGCGCCTGGTTCCGTCGCAGAAGCTCCTGGACTGTCTGATCACGGCTTTGCTTGCTCTTGAGGTCCTCCAGCTCGCGCTCCAGGCGGTCAATATGCTCCTTGGTTCTCGCCCGAATAGCCCTTTGAGCCTCTCGGTCGTTGGCTCTCTTACGCGCGAGCTGTGAAGGTGTGAGGGTAGAGACGCTTCGTGTGCCTGTGGTTGTTGCGTGTCAGTTAGTGTTGTTCATGGGTATGTATATAAGTCGAATTGACTTTGCTGTTTGGGCGCGATGTATGCAAGTGTATGTGTGCTTTTTTGCTTTTTCTGTCCCGCGTGGCTGGTTAGGTTTTGTTTACTTACCCTTTCGCTTAGAGCTCTTTGCGGGCTCGGCTGATGATGAGCGGACCATGTTATCGGTGTTGTTGTTTTGTGAGGAGTAGGAGATTGCGTGAGAGTCGGGTGAAGAAGAGTAAGGCATAGATGACGGTGACGAGGTGGGCGATGCGATCATGTCAAGTCAAGTCGAGTCGAGCTGAGTTGACAAGATAGAATGTGTATGTGGTGGATGTGAAGTGGGTATATATAGAAGGCCAAGACTTGTATGTGACGGATATGTTATACAAGTATGAAGGATGAAACCTCAAGTCAAGGTGAGGAAAGGAAGGGTCCCTGGATGGTGTATATATGTAAGTGAGGTGAGGTGAGGTGTGGTGAATGGATTTGAGTTAGGATGAGATGAGATAGAAGCTGTTGAAGTCTGTGGAGTCCTTGTAGTCTTAAGTCAAGGTCAAGGTCAAGGTCAAGGTCGTGCAAGTAAGTGTTCGCATGGAGATCGGCCCAGCTACGCTACTGTACTAGAGTTGATCGACGAGGGGACAAGGGGTGTTGTTTATAACCATTTTCCTTATAGCGTCTCTGGCGTAGAACAACGAACGAACCCATCCTCTTTTTTCTTTTTTTCCCCTTGGAGAAGGTGTAACTCCAACGGAAGAGGCGTGCTCCAACGTGTACGTACTGTCGTGACGGACCCTTCAGACATGGCTAGGCACACCCCCTAGAGTGGGAGGCCAACATGCTCCCTGTTGGTATTAGTGTTGGCGTTGGTCTGTCCGGCTCATGGGCCACGGGTGAGCGAGCAATGGAAATGGAACAGCAACAACAAGGCTGGTAGAGCGTGGGTCCTTCTGGTACGTGCTGGAGATGGAGCTGGTGCTGGTACAGTACTGGTGCTGGCCCTGGTGCTCGGTCCGGTGCGCCACGCTTCTTGTTAGGTTGGCTGAGTTTGAATGAGAGTGTACTTTGAGCTTGTACTGAGGACATCGAATGTGTACATCCTCTTTCAAGAGACTCTTCTTCAGTCTGGGGTGGCTTATCCCTGCTTCTCGAGCGTTTCTTGCCTACAGATTGTCGTCTCTTTCGGCCAACCCAATTCTTCTTCAACTTACGTCGTCGATAGGCAGACTTTCAGAATAGCATTTTCCAAGAATGTCCAGTTTTTCATATCCACAAACCAGACATGACCGTAGACATTCAATGGCATGGTCTCGTCTGGCCTGTCCTGGCCTGACCTTGATTTGACCCAATAACCAATTCCTCCTCCCCCCTTCTCAATTGTCTTCAGTGAATGGATAACAACACCACACAACACTGTAGCAAGTAAACTCGGCGGGTCCCCATCTTCCTCGTGGTTGTGGTTCCAAGATTGATTGACGCTCCACTGCAAGCTCTCGGACCCTTTCTCTTGCGCTGAGCTGAACAGAGCTTCGCTCGAGGGCCGCCTCTACCGTCAAGTTAATTCGTGTCTCTCGCCTCTATTGTCTGCAACAGGAAGAGCCCCCGTTTTGTCCTGAACGATCAATCGTTATCGTGGGCTCTGCGGCTGACTGTAAGGCAAGTATCGTAATATGCTCCTCGCTTGACGGCACGTTAGCAGTTAGAGTCGCCGTTCCTCTGAAAGGTTGGCTTTTTAGCTCCGATGCATCGAAACATCCATTTTCAACGCATGTCTTTTGCATTTCATTTGGTCATCAGAAGTATTCGAGTTCGCCGCTGCTTTCGATTCTACAGTACCATCCCCGATAGCCATGCCCATGTTGCAGATGAACCAGAGGATTGATGAATCCAATCATGTGTCTTGCTATGCAGTAAAATGTCACTGCAATTAGCGGTGGGGTCATTCGACGGGCGTATTATTCCCAACCATGCCTTGCTTCGAGGCGTCGTGCTGTTGTCTGCTATGCCATCCTCGATTAATCATGGAATATCGATGGTCTTGTCTGTTGTGTGTGTCTCAGTATCTCCCATCCTGATAAAACAAAGGGTGTACTTGTTGTCTCAGAGCCCATGGTATGCCCGGGGTGTCCTTAGGTGGTTGGGCCCTGGAGAAAGTTTGACTGTTGACCTCGACCATGACCTTGAATTTGAACCTGAACATAGAGCAAGGTCTGTAACTCATGGTGTACTGCACTGTAGCGTAGCGTGGCCCCCAGGGAAGCTCTCCCAGAAGCGTGAAAAATGGACAAGTCCCAGGGCACCAAGATGACACTCTGCAGCACTGAATCGAGAGCCCATCCCTACCGCGCTCCCCCCACTACCCACTATGCACTGTCGTAGCCTATGACCCCTGCAGGATTAGACTTTCGTCCCTCCAACCTAGCCGATATCCGGCGTAGTCGGAGTCGGGGTCACGCCGTGAGGGGACCCAGTCGGTCGCCAGTGACGGCTCCCTAGTTAGCGCGCTTTGCGGTTCTAACCTCTCGGAGGACTCTGGGACTCCTCCACAGTTGATCCAGGGATCGTAGTGTAGCGGTGGAGCACGCGGAACCAGGGGGGCCATCAGTAAGTGAGCGTACTGTAAAGCCAAAGTAAACCACCACCAGACGCTCGTCCTTGACCTTAGTACAGTATCAGAAGTCGGACAAAACGTGGGAGCGTTACCATCGAGTGGAAACGGAACAAGCCATGCCTATCGCGAGTCGTATCACTGATCCTCCCTTTCATGCTAACTCTACTGTACTCGACGGCGTCGATCCAAACCCGCCCCCATATGGCATCATCACGGCCGCTTGTTTGATCTGTGAGTACCGTACCGTCGACCATCTTGCGGTCAGTCCCAAAGCCAAGAACCAATCCCCAGATCAGGTGCCGGGACACATGGCAATGGAGATGGAGCCACGCTGCGGTCCTCTGTCTGTATCAATCATATCTCTGCTGCAGTCTTCGGATTCCCCGCCAACATTTAACAAGAAACAATTCAGAAATCCACTCCATGCAGATCCCCCGTGTAAGTACAGTACAGGAATAATACTTGGCTGCAGCGCACGGAGCCAGTATTCAGTCAGTCAGTCAGTCAGTCCCCAGCGGACAAGATGCCTCCTTTGAGGACTTGTCGGCCCTCAAAGCGCAAAAGCCATTTCCACTGCATGCATTCAGTCTGTCACTTTTCAGCGTGGCAATTCGTAAAGCACTGATAGACTCGGACAAATGGACTGCACATTTCGCAGTCGCCGTAGGAAAAAGCAAGACAACTAATAATTCACGGTCGCAATTCGGGGCTGAAAGTCTATGCTGCGGCGCAGCCAGGAGTAACTCCCCCAGGAGGAATAGCAGCATAGGGCGGTTTAAGAATGTGGCTCCCTAAAACTCAAGGCCAATGGTGAGCCGATGCTGACAGCTCATTTGTGTTGCTTTAAGTTTTTGGGGCTTGCAGGTGAGCTCCCTCTTTGAGACTTTGGAAGGAAAAAAAGAATCTTCTCTGCCAGGTTCCCCGAGCAAATGAGCATGGTCCCGCGGGACCTAAACAGAGACAGACCGACAGACAGACAGCATCCTGCATGGCGTCATTTTTTGCTGTGAAGCACCTCAAAACGTAAACCTTGGTGAGAATTTTGTTTCTTTGTTTGTACTGTATTGCGTGTGTCGAAGATCCTTCAACCTCACATTTGCTTCACCAAGTATTGTTGTATTCTATTCTTGACAATGATGACCCGACGTGTCTCGGCAGTTGAAAAGCTGAACTGATTTTGATGCGCGTCCGTCAGCTGAAATCGTCAGCAATCCATAATTCTCAACCGTTTTCAGCATCTCTCTCCAACGTCGCGTTGCATCAATGACGTCTCACTGAAAGGGTTCCTTGCTCCCATCCCAGCAGGGCCTCCCCTCCCCCCCGACTAGAGCCATCTTTCTCCCGCCGCCAACACGAATCTTGCTTTTCGATCTTGCTCAGCATTGCATTCAAGATGAGAAAAAACTCTGATCGTGAGGTTCATCCCGCGCTGCTCGAGCGGGATGGGCCTTTGACAGTCTGACTAGAGTTTAGCAGCGCGAATTGATCGCCATTCCCAACTGTGACCAAAGAACCCAGACCCGGGAACTTGGTAACTGCTACTGGCAAGGGTGAAGAGAACCGAACCCGTGGAGAAGGGATGGGTAACGCAAAAAAAAAAAAAAAAAAAAAAAAAAAAAAAAAAAAAAAAAAAAAAAAAAAAAAAC
>JABEEM010001342.1:0-35616 GCA_013363185.1 Fusarium secorum
GGGGGGGTTGGGGGGGGGGGGGGGGGGGGGGTGGGGCTGTTGAGGCGGCTTGAAATACCGATGGACACATCTAGTGACTGGAGTTAGTAGCTACGACTGGAAAAGATGATGAGGATACAAAGAGTGACCAATATACCTTGAGAAGCCTTGAACCGTGTCAAGGAGTGCGGTTTGGCTCCAAGTGCGCGAGAATCCTGTTACACCTAGACACCTGTGGCACGCGCTGACGTCGAAGCTGAGCCCCAATATTGAAAGCACAGGAACTTCGCCATTGCTGTACTCGGAGACAGATTAAGCGCTATGGACATAAAACCTATGTAAGACATCATGGTAAAGTGTGTCACGCATGGAGCTCCAGGATCCGTGTGGATACATGTCTCTCTGGGATGAGAGTCTACTTGTGTTCCTCAGAGGCTACAATCAACCAGAAAGTAGCCTTCATGCAAGGTGACTGCGACTTGTGTATGAATTGTGTTGTTTTGCCAAAGCTGACTAAAAACCATATGTAGAGGCTGGGATAATGCTGGCGAAGTCCAATCATCTAGGTCTTCGAGATATTAGTATAGGAGAAAAAGTTGGAGTTGACTTTCCACGAGGAGTAGCCATTGACCAGGGCTATCAGAGCTGAGCAGAGCGTACCGGAGCTTGGAGCATATAAAGATCTTGAGCTCATCAGACAAACTTGGAGAAAAGAAGATGGCCGAGAGAGGAGAGGCGAGAGTGGCAAGGTTGAGCAAAGAGATTGTTGAATCGACTGCTGTGATTGCCTGACCACATCTCACAAAGACTGGCTGGCCACAGACTGCTAATGTTGGTAGCCAGGTACTTAGACAAAAGGTCAGCAGATACCTTACGCCTGGGCCTCGGAAGGGTCACCATTGGTTGGTGGGTAGCTTCGTGTAACAGAAGTGAGTTAGGTAGCCCCGCGGGACCGGGAGGGACAGGGGATATCCGCTACCTTAGGTATGCAGCCAGCCCTGAAGCAGCCAGCCCGGATTGCTGCAGTTCCTGCTCATCTTTGAGTCACCCAATGTTGAAAGACTCACTAGTGACTGCTCAACACAAGGTTTTGCCCAAGAAATCGTCGAGTTGTAACTGCAGAGCTTGCATACTTCACCTCCCCACTTCACTCTGCCATCTTAGGAGTTCTTTCTTTTTCTTTTTTTTTTTGCCTCACCCATACCATCAGAAACATAAGCCATGCCACAATAAAACATCACCCAATCTCGTTATGCTCAATAGTCCATATTTACCCTTAGTCTTTCGTCGGATCCTCCCCTGATATCTCACCATTTCCCCTTACATTTCGATCCCCCTCGTTACTCTATCACACACTCCCAAAACCCCGACTTACTGAACTCCCTTTCATCCTCTCGAGTAAGCCTAACGTGCACTTTGCTTGGGCTGAAGCACTAAACTGACCTGCCGTAGACTTCACTTCACTCGTTGCTGCCAACATATCACATCCAGATCTCATCATTTCTGCATGCAACTGTCAAATATTACACCACAAAGCTAGTTAGGTAAGATGAACGCGGATGATCTGAGCTCGTCTCGTCTTCGTCTCACTTTAGTCTTAGCTGTATTAGCGGTACTGACATTTACTGCCGCAGCACTCGATCAAGCTTCTGCATCGCCAGGAACAGATCAGCACATGAACCGACGAGCCAAGCTTCCAGATGCCCAAGGCTCTGGTGCTTGGGATCCAAGCTGCAGACACACATACTGCGCAGAAAAGGCTGAAAACCATCCACTACATACATACCTCACCTTTAACGGCCCCGAGTTCAACGCCATCTTCCTCAACGACAGTCACCCCCTGTGCCAAGAGTGCTTCCATCCTAAATTCACTACCCGGGAAACTGCAGTTGCAAGACCCTTCGACTAGCTGTCGGGCTTGGACAGGCCATATTTTCGGTACGAAGAAAGCTTCCTGGTATTCATCCTGCAGTTTGCTAACGTCAATCGTGTAGTAACAGGGCCTCGTCTTTCCTCCTGAAAAAGCAAGTGTGTCGCCTCAAAGGCCAAGGAGGTCCCCATCGGCCTGCGAGCCCGGACATGTTCGAGAGCAATGATTATTTGCGCTTCGGCCTGGAGCATCCTAGACAGGCAGTCTTCGTACGAGTCTTCGTCGAGGATGACCTAGCCAACACTGGAACGGCATTTAAGTTCGCCTTTGTGGATTTTCGAGACTCGGCCGCAGATAAGAAGTACGCCGCCAATGTCAAGCTCAACGGCCTTGAGTTGTCGACACCAGCGGACGATTCTTTGACATCGAAGTTGAGCTGGTGCCTACCAATACAACAGCCGCAAGGTGATGCAGAAAGGCGGAGATGATACCGTTGCAAGCATGAAGAAAAGTCGAGAGCATTTCGGCGCGATGGGGCGAATAGACCCCAAGCAGAAACAAAACGACGACACCCGCCAGTGGAACAGACAAGGTCCTTGACCCTCGACATGTTCGAAACGAACGAATTTCTTCGTTTCGATCTCGAACATCCCGAACAGGCTGTCATCATACATGAGCCACCACTACCCCTTGACCACCGAGATGTTCGATACCAACGACTTTCTTCGTTTTGATCTTGGACATCCCGAGCAGGTTGTAATCATCCCGACCAGATACAACAGTCACATCCACATGGAGAGAGATGTTGAAGAAGTTGTTGCAAAGATGAAAGAGAGCCGTGAGCGTTTTGTGGAAATCGGGAGGGACAAAACCCTTTCCCACGGACACGTTTGAGAAGAATGGTCATCTTCGGTTTGGTCTGGAATATCCATGGCAGGCTGTCAATATCCCAACCAAGAACTGTTGTACTTGGTTGGGATCAGCACAGACTGTCGAAGGTGTTCCACATCAAAATACAACAGTCGCATCCACCTGGAGAGAGATGTAGAGGAAATCGTCACAAAAATGAAAGAGAGCCGCGAGCGTTTTGGGGAAATGGGAAGAGACAAAATCCTTTCCCATGGACAAGTCTGATCCAACATCGCCATCGCTACCTACATCGTGGAGTCAATGAATGTGATTATCAAATGGCACTGGACACGTTCGAGTCCAACGACTATCTTCGTTTCGACATGGAGAACCCATGGTAGGCAGTCATTATTCCGACAAAATACCACGCCCCCTCTATCTTCTCAATACTACGTGGCTTGGATAATGACTGCCTGTCGTGGGCTCTGGAGGTAAAAGAGAAGCCATCCCGAACCAAATCAAGGCGTACCTTAACCCCAAGTCACGAAAGATGGTCTCAACCGCTGAGGCCCCTAACCACAAGTAGATCTACACAAAGAATCGTCCGCGATAACTACGCAGGACAGCTGATCAAGGACATATCAAGAGTATTAAATGGAGCACATCCGCGGCAGTTCAAGGCATCAACGAAATAGTCGCCAAGATGAAAGAAAGCCGCGAGAGCTTTGGTGTATAGCTGAATGGATGAGGACAGGCTTTTGGCATCTCAACTGCAAATAACACATCTAGTTCGCAATTCAAACCCGCCCCAAATACTTTGACGGTTTCTGCAATACCTATTTCATGACCTCATTGACTACATTGAAAGAATGTGGGATGGCCCTAACCTTAGATGACAAGATAGAAAGTTGGTAGTGGCCAGTTTCATGAAATATTACTACACACAGAGCGACCCTTTGAGACTCGCATGATAAACACGCCATTCAATGTCCGAGGGGCCTGATTCTTATAATAGCTAGAATGGTCAAACTTTTAATGCAGCGCGCTGCTGAAGGTGCCAAGAACAATTCCAAGGCTACGAGAATAGTTTTGATCCTTCTACCGTAAATTGTTATATATGATGCTCTTGTATGTTGAGATGTTTTAATCATGCTCAAGTCAATGACTTCATGTGCAGTAGTGACAACCTCGCTCTCCCATCGGACTTGTAGTCCATGGACAAGTATGAGCCTCCGTGTGACTGCCTATGATCCTGTACCTGATGGATAGCGAAGGGAAGAAGGGCTAGCCAATTTCAGGTCTGCAACCACAAAGTCATGCTATAAATGTCTTTAACTACTCCTGAATGTCAATATTGGATCGTAGGACAAGCCAGGGTATTTGATGTACAATATGCTCAATCTTTGGCAAGTTAGGGATTTTGAGATGGAATATAAACGACAGCATATACAGAATGTATATGAATGCTTGGATTCCCAACCCGTCTTCTCTCTCAGCAGCTGTTCCAACACCTCCAGACAAAGTGACAATTTTCTAGACACGCGAATTCTGAAGTTTAAGACATCAGAGTTCGTATACTTCTAAGTTCCACAATCTGTATGCTTTGTGAAGTCCAACAGAATCCTGCGCACTTCTGCGTGACTGGGTCTACTAAAGGACCATCCACTTCACATTACACCCAAGAGCAGCGTTCAACCCCAATTCCAGAGATATACGACGTCCGTCTTAACCATATAAGTGTCGATGGCGGGGGAAAGCTTTTTGTCAGGTTGACTGCGAAACTTGGCGTGTCTTGCGAGCGGCGGTCGGTGGACTCAGGGGTTGAGGGGAAACAGACACCTGGAATCAACGATAGAAGTCAGCACACCACATATTCCTAGACGATATAGGAGGAGAAGGTAGATACTTGTAATTAAATTATGATTGAGCACAAGCCATCTGCATCGGAAGTCCCAGGAAAAAAAGCGCCGCGTTTGAAGATTCGATGAATCTCAACCAAAAGCTCAACTTCAAGCGCTTACCAGCGTCCTGTGTACGAATAAATTAGCTCCAGGCTTTTAAGCAACATTGGTTACCCATAATGATGATTACTTATAGTCATTGGTGCCCTTGTTCGTGGCCAGATCTCGGGGTGTGGGATCTGTGAGCAGCACCAACTTACCCCTTTGAATCTAGCACTTGAGTGCGAGCACCTAGCCACCCCGTAATACAGAAGATTACTGTTGAAGTATATGGAGAGTCGAAATAATAGTCATTAGGCGAGTAGCTGCTTGTGGTGGAAGAGGATTTGGCTGTCGGTTCCTGCACTCCGCGTTAGCCCTGAACGACCCTTCAGTCACTACAGGACCAGCACGCTTGACTAGGCTACGAAGTGCAAGTAAGTACAAACTGAAGAAGCTCAAAAGAGCTTGGTAAGTGTAATTGAAGACCAAGGAGTCGGAGGCTGAGCCTCCTGGGTCATCTGGCGGCAGTTCTTCAGTTCCTTTGGTTCCAGTGTCGTGATCGATCTCCGGACAAGAGAAGGAGAGCCAGACGGAAGAAAGCAGTCCCGAGCTTCTGAAGATATCCCTGTATGTCTCTGAAAGGTTGAGGAGCCGAGATGTCAGTATGGTGCCTTCTCCCTTGTCTTCATGGACTTGCCTTCTCATAAACCATACAGGCGCTCAACACAAGCGAGACACTTACGAACCAAACACCTGGCGGATTTTTGCCTTCATACTCTTCTTATACCAGAAAGATCATTGCGAAAGCATAGAGGCGCCCTGTTTCTCTCTCTTTGCTTCCTGAAGGGCTCGCGTTGGCCGTCTGGCTCAAGAGCGCCGCGTCCCCTGGACACATTAGCTCTTGTTCCTACATCATCCAATGCCTCTGGTGGGGGAGAGTAAGGATAGTTTAGAACTCATGATGGCGCTGCTACCTGCGTTGTGTATGGCTGAGGAGGCGCTGCCGCTGAGATTGCTGCTTGATCGTTCGTTGGATGTCGTCTCGTGTACCATCTCATATGTTTTGTTACAAATATCTGCATCTCATGACGGTCAGTACGAGGAAGAGGCTTTGGAAATTAGATAGAAGTCTCTCCAGCATGTACCTGGGATGTTGTGTCTTCCGTAGAGCGTCCTAGAGATGCGACATGCACGAACGTTGAGACATCAGTCACCGCCATCGCCACCAACATGAATTCAAAAGTGCCAAAGAAAGACCGAAGCAAAGGGAAGCCGGTATTCTTCGTGCTGAGCATGCTTGACTCGTGGGACATGGTCAGGCATCGTTGATTGTTGCGAGTATCAAAGGGATATGGGAAACCAAGGACCATTGACCCAAAGGCTGGGGCAAACACTTTGATATCAAACAAAGAACGCAATCCCTGAATAGCATCACATTTGCTAACATAAGGGCGAAATGGAATGTTATAGGGGGCCTGTACTAAATGACGTACGGGCTGCATGGGCTTAGTGGAGGGGTAGTTCTGGCAGCGAGTCCCAGGGGCCCAGCGTTGTGAATAACCTCGCTCGCACCGCCAGACACTCGACAACCGAAACACCAACACAACTTATCTACAATGCAAAGATCACTTTTTAGTATATAATAAAGGTCGGAGAACGAGCGAGGATAGTTTGTTTCAAAAGTGCACGCATGTTGGAAGCATCATAGGGGAGTAACAGGCGAGCATATCTATATGCACAGTATACGGATCACCGTCACGAAAAGCCTCAACACCACGGTGACATCACGATCAATAGATAGATACGGCTTCAAGGGATGCATCAAGGGAGCCAAAGCTCCGGAGTCACGAGCGGGGTCGGGGGGCCCAAGGACCGATCATCGGTCTCAACCAGGGAGTTCAACATCGTGATATCACGAGACCTCACGAGACCAAGAGAAGCACACAACTTGAGCGCACACATATTAATTCAAAGAAGGGGAACGAAATTAGATATGCAGGAAAGGCCTCGTGAATCAAGGAGAGGAGAGAAGCCGTTGCCGGGGTAGCAAGAGGTTGAGACGCGTTGGTCGTTGAGATTCAGGGACTGAGATGCATATATATCAGACGCAATAGGGGGCCAGATGAGTTTACTAGGGGAAATACACTGTTGATATGTCTCTATTCCACGTGGTCTACATCCGCTGAGTCTCTGTAAACCAATAAGTTCGCCAACTACGTCCCTACAACTTAGGCCCCTGAGGCTAGGTTCTCCTCTAACTTGGCCTACAACCCACCCGTCTGCTCCTGCCATTATTCCTACCTGCACCCCGCCGATTCTCAACTTGCCCTGAGGCAGCCCCACTCACGCATTTCCCTCCTACCCAAGTCGCTCCCAACTTTCCTTCCCCTCCTCCCTCTCTTCCTTTCTTCTTCACCCACCTCAACATCATTCCGGCTTCACTATCCAACTTGGATGTGGAACAGGATCTTTGGGTTTTGATCTCGGTTGCATTTCTTCTTTTCTTTCAGCTTCTTGAGAAGCACGTATACAAGTCAAACTTCAGATTTCATCTACTCGTCATTTTGTTGTGGCATCTTGTCTTCCTCCATCGACAACATGTCTTCTCACGCGGGCCATCGTGCCTACGAAAACATGTCTTCTCCTGCTGAGGGAGCTGCTGACTCGATCCAGGGTACTCCTAACACCCAGATCACTGTCTTCTCTCCTGTCGAGAGCTCCCAGGGAACCTCAATCCAGGGCAACAACTATGTTGGCCAAAGCCAGGCTCCCGAAGACCCATTCGTTGATAGCGGTCTTGCCCAGGGAAGCACTCTTTCCGCAACAGCCTCTTCTTTCCAGCCTCTTGGTCAGAGGTACAAAGGAAAAAATGCACTCGTCTTCTACCCGGAGGGTAGTCCCACTGTTGCTGGCGCTCTGAGCCAGGACATGGACATCTCCCATCGGATCGAGGTCTGCGACACACCCACGCCCTCTATTGTGGATCTCGGAAACTATATCACCGTAAGTATCATTTGTCATCTAGGGAAATGCAAAATGTACTGACGAGTTTATAGGAGCTTACCCAAAAGGGAGTCAGGTTCCACGGCGGACGCAACCTGGAGACTACCGGAGGACATGTGTACGTCGTCTTCGAAGACCTCCGTGATGCCGCCTGGGCCTTCTACGCTATTCGCAAGGCTCCCAAGGGCTGGTTCACTGCGTACGTGAAGATCCGACCTGAGCGCGTAAGTTTCTCTCTTCATCTCATCTCTTCATTCTTTTGCTAACTATATTTTACAGCTGGACCTTGGCCTTGTACGATTCTCCGAGCTTAGACAGCTCAGCATCGAGGTCAACGTCCTCAACTTCGCCATCATCGATCCCGCCCATGTCGATGAGATTGCCCAGCGAGCCCTGAACGTCTACGGCCAGCTTTTTGCGCTGATCAGACATTTGAGCTTCCCCAACGGAGCCTTCCGCGGTGTCGCCCAGTTCTGCAAGGCTGCCGACGCTTTCATCGCCTTCAAGGCTTTCGGAAATGGCATTACCACCGGCGTAAGTCTTTTCTCATCATATTCTCATCCTCTTTCCCAGTATCTCTTCCTCCTCATCTCTCCTCATACATCTTCCCTTCTCCTCTCCCCATAAGCTCCGTCTTCAGCCCCGTCTTCCTAAGTTGTATTCTCTAACCTGATCAGGGTGTTGTCATCACTCTGTCCAAGCCAGATGACGTTGGCGGTGCTCTTGAAGCTAGCACCAGCCAGCTCACTGCCAGCATGGGCAATATGTCTGTGCAGCAAGGTCCCCGTGGTATCGACCGAGGTCGCCACCAGAACTTCTTTGCTCTCAATGCCCCTCAGGGTAACCCCTTTGCCGCAGCTGGCGCGGCAAACATGCCATTCCCACCCCAAAGCCTCCAGCAGCCCTTTACTGGGCAGCACTTCGGTCCGCCGGTGGCTTCCAGCAACCTTCCTGCCGTTACATTCGGCAATCCAAACGGGTTTGGACGGTTTGACCCGCGCCGAGGTGCGGGTCGCTATGGTCGGGGATCTCGAGGGCTTAACAACATCGTTGACATCAACGAGCTCGTTGCCGGACGGGACGTCCGAACCACCGTAAGTCCTACCGCCCTCTCCTACATCACCACTAGTCCTGACATCACGATAGATCATGTTGAGAAATATTCCAAACAAGGTGGACCAGCCGCTCCTGAAGAAGATCGTCGATGTTTCCTCCTTCGGACGGTACGACTTTATGTATTTGCGAATTGACTTTGCCAACGATTGCAAGTAAGTACAAACCCCACGAATACCTGACTCCAATACTGACCATTCCCCAGCGTCGGCTATGCGTTCATCAACTTCGTCAAAGCCGAATACATCATCGACGTCAGTCACCGTTGAGAGTATTTCCATCTTGTTGACATGCTAACTTCTGGGTAGTTCTTCCAGGCACGAGCGAACAAACGCTGGAACTGCTTCCGCTCGGACAAGGTCGCTGAGATCTCCTATGCGAGTAAGCTTTCCTTTTTCTCCTCTTGTGCTGCAGTCACTGACATACAGAAGCTATCCAGGGAAAGGACTGCCTTGTGCAGAAGTTTAGAAACTCGTCGGTGATGCTCGAGGCTGAGCACTACCGGCCTAAAGTCAGTTACCGATAGCTTACTATTCACACTCACCAACTAACAGATGCAGCTATTCTACACCATCCACAGCGATGACCCTAACCTTGTCGGCCAAGAGGAGCCATTCCCTGGCCCTGACAATCAGTCCAAGATGAAGCGCTCGGTGGAGAACGCTGAGCATGTTGGTACGCAGCTCCTCACAATCAACCGCAATAACAGGGCACTGACACTCATTGATATAGGGCTGTTCACTCCGACCGCAGGCCAGTACTTCCGCGACGAGCAGCGCCGTCGCCACTCCCAGTACGATCGTGGCACTCGCCTGGCGGAACTGGAGGAGATTTCCTATGGGTCGGGTGTTACTCCTTACTTCGGTCGCGGCCGCTACTAAGCTGGCGTCGAACATCACCCGGAGACTATCTTGATTTTTGATCGTTTTTTTTTTTTTTCAAAAGTCATCTGGAGCATTGGAGTGGTTGATCTCTTTTGATTCTCTTTTGAGATCTTGAGGTCTTGGGCACGGCCGTAACTAAATTTTCGAAGACCTTTGAATGGTCTGACTAATCTGCAGGATCTCCTTTGGTACAATCTCCATTGGACTCTACCCCTAAGTAGCATCAACTGGCTGCATCTTGATGCACGTAGATACCTAGTACTTGGCAAGCGCAGAATAGATTTCATCAGCCAAACCTTGAGATGTGCTTTGTGACATTAACATTGTAGCAACAGTCACTAAACAGACGCCAGATCACGCTAGGCACGGATCTTTAAGTTCAAATGCAGTTCTATGACGCTTTTCTTTTATTGATTCTATTTAAGACGTAGCTAACTGTCAACAGTCATGGAGAAGATGGATTCTCGGGCAGAGCTGGTAACGGTTTTCGCGAATTGGTTGATTGCGCGATTGAGCGACGCAACACATTCGGCTTTGTGTCGTGGGAAGGGGGCGATAGATCAGACGACGAAGAAAAGCCCCCAGAAGATCTTGGCGTTGGAGGAGGTGAAAGCTGCTCGCATCCAACACGATCATGATGTATGTCGTCGGCAAAAGGCCCTCGATGTAGTTCAGTAGCATCATCGTCTCCTCTTGATGTCGGAGCATATTGGCCTCTCTGACGGGCTGCCAGTAATGCTGCATCTTCTCCGTCGTATGCACCTCCATGCATGGCTCGAACGCGAGCCGCCGATGATGCACCGTCGTAGGAAGCGAGACCAGCCTGATCTGAAAAGGGTGCGAGGTGATGTAGTGGGACACCTCGGGAGAAGATGACGAGGATCAGACATGACATGAGTAACACGGCTTGTACTATGGCCATGCGTTTCTGAAAGACGACCTCGTCGGCCAGGAGGTTGAGACGAGCGCTGAGAGCAACTATCTCTCGGTTGGACTGCTCGCGTTGACTCTCCAGAGCCAGGACCGTTGACTGCCAGATCTGGTCGTACTGCTCACGAACGGAGCGCAGCTCGGCGAGGACGGTCTTGTTGAGGTTCTCGAGGAACAGTGTCGTTTTTGAAAGTTGCTTCTGCTCTGTGCGGTGCAGAGTCTCGGACATGTGGCGAGCTTGATCCTCGACGTATTTGAGGGAGAGTGTGAGGTTGGTTTCGACGATTGTAAGGCGCTTGGAGATGGACTTGAAGAATCCTTCTTGCACAGTGGGCGAGGCCGGTGAGCCAGAGGCCGTTCCCGTGGAGCCCTTCTTGGCATTAACAGTATTGGCGGGGGAGGGTTTCTGAGTGGATGATGACGCTGAGGAAGATGGTATTGCGGTCGTCTTTGTGCCTGCTGCCGAAGTGGTGGAGTTTGAAGCGGATTCGACGTTGGACGATGAGATGGAGGATGGGCTGGTTGGGGACACGGCGGGCGTGGCGCTTGGAGATGCAGTGGTGGAAGATGATGAGGCCGTGGGCTCTTCACTTGCAGGGTGCTCTGATCGGGGAGTGTGCGGTGTTGAAGTCCCCTTTTGTGCCCTCTCATCAGGGGAGTTGGTTGTGGGTACAGCGCTGGTGACTTCAGCAGAGCTGCTGGAATTTGAGATTGGTTGTGTAGTTTGATTGAGGGAGGCAGAGCAGAACAACGGCTCGAAAAGTAGTCGTGAAGCAGTGTTGACTTTACAGAATGGCATTAATCCCATCGAGCTCGGCTTGGCAGGCTCAGGAGGACTCTCGAGTTCTTGGGGTTTCGGCGGCTCTTCTCCTGAAGGGAGGGCTTGAGGAGTCACTTTGGCCTCCTCAGCCTCATTCGTATCATCGTTACGATCTTCATTGAATGCAGCGAAGAAGCGCGAGCCATGAATTCGAAGTAATGAAACGGGGCAGTAGTACTGTTTTCCGTAATGGGTGAGATAGTCGATGCGGACATACTTGGAGAAGATCTGAGCATTCTCGACCAAGAAGGGCTGAATAGCTCGCGAGTTCTCAGCCTGAAAGACTCCGATCTGTTTCCACTCGTCCCTCTTGACTGGGTACCGGTCACTAACGCTAACAGTAAAAGTTTGGATCATACTAGAAAAGAACTCGAAGTTGGCGAGGACGACGGTATCGATGTAGACATCGTCGCTCAGTTCGACAATAAACCACTTCTCCTTGGCACTACACTCGAAGAGTAGGTAAGAGTCTTTGTTCTCGACGAGAATTGCTTTTGCATTCCTTGCGCCGGGGCTCGTCTTGAGAATGGTGGCGCCGGCATCAAAGGACGAGTATGAGAATCGTTCCTTGCAAGTCTTGCCAGCATCTTTGTTTCTATGGATTGCAACACCACGGCCATCCTTTCCTGATCCCTCGTTCTTAGCTTGTTCGAGATCCGAAGGGCGCTCATTTTGCTCCCCCGTGTCATCCATGTAGCTGCCAAAGTTCAGGGATATCTCATCTTCCTCGCCGAGGCCACCGTAGCCCATATCCGGGGGTGTCCTGTCGCGGGGCTTGGCGTTCCTATGTAGGTTTTGAGGGTCCTGCCCTGTCTGTTTCAACATCATGGCCTTCCAGTCCTCGAAGGACATAAAAGGCTTTGCATCTCCATCTCCATCTGCAGCGGCATCTTCCGACTCGTCTTTGGCGGGAGTGGCGGTGGACGCTGATGGTTGGGGCTGGGATTCGGAAGGGGACTCGCTTTGTGTGTTCGGGGGTGGCGCATCGCTTTGTGTCGAGTCGGGGGAAGCGTCGGAAGTCGAGTTGGCATCTGAAGGGGTTGCACTCACAAAAGTGCTCGTCCAGGAGCTTGTGAGGCAAGCTTGGGGCAGCGTGTGGGTGATGTAGTTGATGGTTCGGGCATCGCAGGTCAAGTCGATTGGGTCAGGGATGACGCTGAGATCGTGGGACTGGGCCTCGGTCTGGGCTTGTGTCCAGGCCGCGATGAGTGCCAGAGATCGTAGAAGGGCTGAGCCTAGCGAAGGCATCGTGACCTCGAGTTTTGGCGGCACATTGAAGCGTCGCTGAGGTCGAATTTCTGGAGTTGACGTTGAATTGTGTCGTGTCGTTGATCAGTGTTGGACTAGACACGAAGTGGGTGTAGCGTATCCCGTACCTTACCCCGTATCCCAGGCTCGTTTAACTTGAGCGTGGCCCACTGACGTTGTCAGATGCTGATTGGTGCAACAACAGTAAAGTCTGTCTTGTTGATTAGACCATTTCTTAGATCGAGGTAAAAATAGAAATTGGGCGTTGATTACTTATACACGGGAAACACTCATTCACTATGACCTCTATAATCCATGAAAGACTCGAAATTGGGGGCCTGGATAAAGATGTGACCCGTTGTTGTTGTTGTTGATGCCGATGCTATGAAACAGGCTGGATTGACATCAGACGAAGTAGATTTGAGAATAGAGGTACCAAGCTGGTGGGCATTCAACCTTCCTGAACTGTGTCTTTAAAGGTTGATGCCAGGCCCGAAACTTCAGGCTAAGAGATGCAGGAGCTTAGTAGAGCATACCTTAACTAATCATGGGCATCTGCGGATAATGTCAGTTCTTTCGCTATATGGGTTCTGTGCTTTAGGAAAATGGCTTGGAGGAATAGCAACAACTTCAGATGACTTGATTTCAGTGTGGTTTTAGACTCAGTATAATTATAAAGAATAACCAAATTATACAGATTCCGTTCTCTAGTGTTTGATGAATCCATATTGAGACGGTGACTCTCCTTAGGGTAGATAGAATGTGCCTGAATGGCGATGTGATATCCATGTAGATGCATCTGCTTGATTCCGACGAAACGGTTTGCTTTAGAGCAGCCTGCGGGGTGAATAAATTGTTTTGTTTTGTTATCGTAATGAATTCGAAATGTTTTTCTGTATAAATATCCCTTCATTTGAGTCACAGTTTGCTGTTTGCATGGATGACTATTTCCTTTATCAGTTACCAACTTACCCCTCGCGACTGTGTGTGGCCAACCGTTTACTTGACATGGACCTTTCATCGAACTTCGATTCAACACTAGAAACGCAAAAGCGACCAGCCTAATCGAAACTCGAACATTCTGCACGGTAGCATTGCGTAATCTTTCTATTCACTGCCGTCTGCCTCATTCCTGCGTCGCCGCATGCATTTCGAGGGGGTGCTGGCGTGCCTGTCCAGATCCCGGCCTCACTGCCTTTGAGAGTCGAAGAGCTGGTTGCTGTTACTTCACTGTGAGTAATTACAGGAGAGAATGAATATAACTTACTGACCAAGTGTTTTATCAACAAAGCCTTTTCTCTCCTATCCTCCACGTTCACGCGCGCGACTCGTGTCGTATCGCGAATTGACATGAGAAACAAAGATAGTTGCCTTGCTACGATAGCATGCACGCACCTTTTGGCTCATCCATATTCCCTTCAAGATAGAATCATAGGGAAGCAATTATCGATAAGATGTTAAATGAAGAACCAAAATTAAAATCAAAATCAACATCGCAAAGACCGCCTCATGAAACCCTCCAACCGACGGGATTCTCCGAGATGAAAGGCTCAGGTACCTGCTTTCCAACCAATTCAGACTTGTCATTGCTCGAGGTTGGCAATTACAATAGTTGTATATGTGAGCTGAGACACCTCGTCTTTCGCGATTCATGCCCGGACCTCAAACGCTTACCGCCGATGATGGAGACCTTACTCGATGTTGGCTGATCTGAGCCACGCCGCAGTGTTGCGTTTGACAATTCGGCCTGCCAAGAACAAAAGTACCAGAACCAATTTTATCCTCATTTCTAGGTACGTTCAACTGGCTCCGAAACCTTAATGAGGAACCCCAAGCCAATTGAGAGATAGGAATTGCCATGGAAGCATGCCCAAATAAAACACCCCTGGCCAAAGGCAACAGCCAACTGACCATCATCTGATCTTCTACAGCGGCGTTTAATTAACGTGAGCTTGCCAAGAAGGCTCAATCCTCGTGAAATCGCGCCTTTGCCGCAGCCCAAGTTCACCAAGGACAGCAATGCGATGGCCGAGCGATAATCCTCCTGGTTTTTAATGCTCGGCATACACGATATTTCCGTGCTAAAAAGAAGCCACAATCCCGTCGATCATCAGCCTTACTTACCAGCTATTTATGCGCGCCCTTGACTCTTCATGGGTCCTCAAGAGTTTGAACTCAGGTCGGTGATTACTCTCACGGTCTCACCAATGATCCAGATAGTGAGCCTCATCGACTACGGCAATCTTCGAGCTTAGCAAAAGATAAGCAAGTAGTTCGCTATTACAGACGCTCACCATGGATCTTTGGCTTCTATCTCCTTATTCTCGTCCTACTGTGGATATTCACCCGTGTTTTGATGGTCAGGCCATTCAACAAGGAATCATACTTAAACCAGGCGGGATCAATAACCGCCGGAGACGTTGAAAATTGGCACAGATCGCGCGCTGCTCTCAGCTCTCTCACTGCACTCTCAATTGTTATTGGACTCCCGATAGTTTCTGGCCTCCTTCCCTATGGAGAAGTTGTCTACACGCAGCGTCGAAACCTAGGTCAGAAATTGAGCGTCTTGCAGCTATTTGCGCTGGCAGATAGAGAATGGCTAGACCCTCGATATCTGTTTAAACCTCCAAGCAAGCTTAAGAGCACGGAAAGGTCACTTTATCTCTGGCTGGCGACTTTTCTCATCCTGATCAGTAAGTCCAGGAATACACCCTGATCCCGCACTACATACCCCCTGGGCCCCTTTGCTGACCTTTTCTGAACAGCCGCTATCCAACCACCTATACAAGCCATCCTAGTCCGAGACGAAGAGATTAAAGTTTTGACGTGCAAAGGACATCCCGCGGCTCACAGCAATTACGGTTCGAGAGCCTGCAAATTTCCTTTCAAGGATTTGAATACCCAGATCATTGCGCAGGACGCGGAACCCATCGATCTGAACTTCTGCCCACAAGACATGATCGTCAAGAAGACCAGCCAGAAGCTACTCAGCTCCGCTAATAGCGATATCCAAACCAACTTATGGTCTGATGAGACTTCTCTTGGAAAAGACCCAAACTACTATATGGGCAATAGGCGGACTTTTGACTGGTACTATCAGGAGTCGTCATACGACAAGAACAAACGGCCATATTATGCGTCTTCCGTCCCCAATGGCACCGCCACCGGAGTCTATCGACATCACGCGGCCAGGATGGACTCTACAGCAAACTGTTTCTTGACCAAAAACTTTCCGAAAGAGTGCAAGGGAAACAAACCATTCGCGCCATCTTTCTCCGAGGGTTGGCTGAATGTCGATATTTGCGCCGAGGGAAGTTATGACACTGTGGCTTGGAACACAATTCGAAACCAACAAGAGCACAACGAGACTTTGTGGTTGTCTATGAAATGGGATATTCCTGAAGGTCAAGACAGCTCCGGACAATTTCTAAATAATGATAGCTACGTCCTCAGATGCGACAGTGTCTCAAGAAGAGGATGGTTTCAGCTCCCGAACAACGCAAACGGAGGGAATCCTGGGCCATTACGTGACGAGTGGCCTTCGTGGCGAGAACTCAAGTATGAGTTTAACGATTATCATATCAAAAGCCCTAAGTGGGATAGCGAATTTCCAGGTGACAGGTACCCAGCAGCAGAGTATGCACCCCATTCAGTCATGATATCTCTTTGACCGCCCCTGGATAACCACTTATCACTGACTAGAATCCCAGACGAAGAACTGCAAAAGTATCGCGATTAATCGAACTACGCCTACTAAGGGCCCCTTGTGCCCGGCCCACTCATGACGGTGGCTCTGGCTATGTTTGGAAATTCGTCATTCTTTCAAGCAGCTAGGGTTGCTGACCGGGACACTTACAACCAGACCATCAACAACATCTGCGAGAACTCGTTGTTTCCAATGCTTGGCATGATGCCACACAATTACGATATAGGCTGATGCACCCGTTCTGCAAGGTATCGGAGCAATAGTCCGAAAATGCAGGATGTCATTTACAGTTATTTCAATGGCCTCAAGAATGAAGAGGCCACCGCACAGGCGCTCGAAAAGGCCATGTTCTTTGCAAACGAAGCCCTCGTCACCACCGCCGCCTCATTGTCCCAGAAGCGCCCCATCTTCTATAGCCCGGGAACTGCAATCATGAAGCCAAAAAAGGATTTAGCAGCGGTGATAACTGTCACCGCACTGATGGGTCTTCAAGTTGTGGCGCTTTGTGCGCTGATGTGGTTCATTCTGCGTGCCCCTACGTGGACGGAGACTCTTGATGCAGATGCTTTGGCGCAGATTGGAGGTCAGCTGAAGGAATGGGGAGAGCCCAGACCGGATCTGAGGCAGATAAATGGTATTTTAGGAGTTGATGAGACTCGACACCGGGCCGAGACATTATTGGCGAGACTGCCGTCGGCACAGGATGCTGCTTCGCAGTCAGGATCTGTACATTTGACACTTGGTGGGGAGAGGTTGATCGACAGAGGTGTGATGAAGAGGGTGCAAGCAGATACGGCTACTGTGGTCCAAGCGTGATCAATCTGTTTGGCAAACAAGTTTGAAGCGACAGTGATGTCTGGACCCCTTTTCAAAACTCTACCTTAATCTTAATACCAATCGATTTAATATTATCATCAGGACACAATGTTTGATTTGTGTTCAAGAAAGCTGATACGCCTGGCCCCTCCGAAGCTATGCTTAGCATCCGGTGAGAATAATTCACCAGAGCGGGAGATTGCAAACACTGAAGGCGGCAAATTGAAAGGAAAGCACTTGGTTTGGCACTTGGACAGGGGGTTGGAGCCTGGCCTTGGGAGTAAGAAAACCTCTGATATCGATACAAGGTGTTAAGTCAGACTGGTCTAAAGTCCTACCAGGCTTATCCTAAACTTACCCAAATCCTTTCATAACTTGGAAAAGAGGTCCTAAGCCTTCTTGCCTCCTGGTCCTCAACTGTTTCTCGAGGTCGAGGAGATGTAGACCTACCACTTCTGTTGTCTCGTTGCTCTCCTGAGATAGATACAATGAGGGAATTATCACCCTCTATTCAAAGCATAATGGATTAACTGAAGAGGATAAAAGACTTTGATTGAAAAGGGGCCGCTTTGTTCGGGGTTTATATTGAGAGTCCGATTATGGCTCTTTGCTTTCGGGGGCTGGAGTCTCTCAGAGGGTACTGTCGTGTATCTGGGGTGCATAAGATGCTCTTTGGGAACCTGTGAGACAGAACAACAAGTTAGCTATGTAAGTAGATAGCAAGGAATAGGATATGTCAAGATACTACCGTCGGGTGTCGTATGCTGTACTTAGTCTCCTTTCCTGCTCGGCATTGATAAGCCGCCCAAAGTCTTGTAGATGCTGATGTGCTCATAATGAGAAGACATGAAATTGAAACGAGAAGTCGAGAACCTCTGGATAGTTTGTCATCAAGGACACTTAGCAGGGAGGGAAGACAAACCTTTCAATTAACTGGTCGGCACTGGTCATTGGAATCTCCCAACCGAGAGGTTGCAGAAGCATGTCTGGCTCTTGTTGGTTGATGACCAGCAGTGGCTTGGTCGGCCATGAATTGATTCTTGCATCTACTGCGCAGTTCCTGAGGCGCCATGACTGGAGTCCTCTACATCGTCGCCAAGACACCACTTTGATTTTCAGCAAAAGAGAAAGGAACCTGAAGCTCTCTTGGAGACTCAGAGAGATCTCCTGGCCGGTTACTGAACTTCGACGAGCGGTTACGGCGGTCTGCAGTACTGGGAACGATGAGGGAGTCCGATATCGCTGACGAGTTCGGACGAATTGAGCGCTTCTAAACATTGCGGCTTTGACATCAACGCCAAACGAGCAACATGCAACGTTTTGCAACAGAAAATGTGAGAGATATTTCAAAAGATCAACTAGACTTTGGTCAAGGAGGAGCAATTGATCCAAGTCCCAAATGGAAATAGGTACCGCAACAAGTGAGTAATCTACTAATCTGTTGGTCTCATTTTGCTACACAGACATTGACATCAAATCCAGGCCGGTCAAATGGCCCAGCCATTATCTGTTTTACTCTCCGAAATTCAACCCAAGCCTGAGGAGACACGAACTCGTCCACCTTGCGATACTAGCCAAGAAAAGATATTCATTCGCCCCCGGTCAATATTCAAGCCTGTCATATTCTCGATTGTAACGCAAACGAGATGCCTAAAAGGCTCCCGATACCCTGTGGCGAGTTACCTGAAGCACTATGGGCTGGGTATTTCGATATTCTTCGTCGGACGGATGCCAAGATGGCTTGTGCAAGTACACGGCTTTCGACAAGTGTCTCGCAGCCAAGATTTCACTCGAGCCGGATATGAGTTGGACAAATTATCAGACGAAAAACGAACCTTGCGAGATACAGCGAATCTCTAGCCAGTCGTCGAAACTCGCACTGAGCCTCGATTCATACGTCAACCCAAATATTGATCGGCTGCAACGGCTATGTAGAACCTTTGAGATTCAGACGATCTCAGCATGACTTGATATTCACGGCTTGTTACCCTATGGCGACTTCACTATTCTAGCTTAACTTTTCGGCAGTTCCTCTGACCAATCCCGACTCGCCATCTGCTTCTCTGATTCGTTCAAGTCGAAGGTGGAAGATCGGCAGTGACAGTCTCCCGTCATCCGTTCGAGTATGGTTCTGAGAGTGTTTCAGGGAATTATATCCAATGAGCGACTATGTATCTTTCGGTGATGGCTCTTCCGTCACAGACCTGAGACGTTTGTTCATCTAGCCGTGTTCATGCCTGCTGACAGATTGACAGGTTGAGACGCCAACCATCAACGCTCTGACAGGGTATGCACCAGACCCCTGTCGATAGAAGAAGCATAAACCCAACCTTAACTTTTCAGAGACAAAAATCTCCAGTTCAAAGTCGAGATCTGAAACTCGGCCTTGGGCTTGGGCTTTATCAGATGTCTCCTATAGTTTTATCGGCTCCGCTCTCTCCTGCAGTCCCGAAGCTCTGACACTTTGATCCCTGCAAGACCTGAGCGGATGAAAAAGAGCCAGCTTGGCGTTGCAACTTCCGGGGACATGTTGCATTCTACCACGCCAGATCGATATCATGAGACGTTGTCTTACGCTTTTGTACGGTATCGTCATAGGGCTAGCTCCGGCCTCTGGTGTTGCCGGTGACAAGGAGCCTTTGATGGCGGTTTTGACACTCTCGGCCTGCACGGCTCTGGGGATGAAATGCATCCGATCAAGAAACAACATTGAATCTGAGCTGACAATGTTTGTGAGTAGTTTATCTATAAAAGATGGGGAAGAACTCCCGCTGAAATAATTCGATTCTTCATCTCACAATCATCAACCAGTTCATCCTTCCAAACACCAGTCATTTCCTAAAGAGGTGAGTCTTGGACACTATTCCCGACTATAAACATCAACTTAATTAACACTGAAATCTCCAGCTGTGCTCTTGTCGGCTTTCATTCCTTCCACCGTTTCGCCTTTAGAGCTGTGCTCACAACATTCATATACCCATTTGATATTTACTGTCCAACTCCAACACTCACTCACTCACTCAACAACAACAACACGCATCCAAACCCATTTTCTCAAATCCCTTTCAAGATGAAGTTCTCGGCTTTCTTTGTTATCGCCTCTGCCGCGTTCGCTGCCGCTGCCCCCGGTGTTGCCACTTTCTCCCAAGAGCGCGCTGCTGTCAACGAGAGTGCCCCCAGCCGCGACCGCGAGGACGGCCGTGCTGATCTCCGCGAGCCTGGACGAGAGGAGGGCCGTGAAGGCGAGCGCGAGGATGACCCAGAGGACCGTGCTGGCCGTGGTCGCCAGGATGATCGTCTCAACCATGGCGGCCTTGCCTTTAGCCAAGTTGATCTCAACTATCTCCTCCGGGTTAATCAGCTCAACCTTGGCAAGCTCCAGGTTCTCAGCCAGCGAAACAACTTTAACGTCGTCGTCTTCCAAGATCTCTTCGCCTCTCGGGACTTCAGCCTCCAGTCTCTTCTCCAGCTCCAGCAGCTCTCCACCATGCTTGCTATCGCCGAGACTGGTATCTTTGATCAGTTTGATCTGTCTCGATTGGACCTTGGCAACCTGAACCTTGGACTCATAAACGGCATTGCTGGCCTCAACTTGGCTCAGTTCATCGATGCTGCTCTGAAGCCCCAGATCACTATCATCTCTAAGGAGGGTGAGTGAATGACTCGAATTGATTGTTTTCATCGAGTGCTAACTCTTCAATAGTCAACAATAACATCATTATTGCCAAGTAAGGAAGACGGGAGTCTACTTGATGAGGGGGCAGGTACTCCTGAATACGGGCAGGCTTCGGGTCAAGCCATACCCGTCATGTGTAATGAACTTTCAACCTTAGGAACGGATTAGGACTGGGCTCGCTTTCTCATGGTCACTGGATGGCTTGAAAGCGAGGGTTACTATATAATGAATGAATCTAATATTTCAATGATCTCAAGTCGCCTAGATATACCGTGAGACCTTATGCCACCAAAGCCGCCAGTAACCCATGTCTGGTGATACAAGCCTCCTTTCCATCTCATCTGAAGTCATAGCAGATGTGACCGAAAAGTCAGTCTTTGAGACTCGAAAACACGATTTCTTCACTCTCGGCCTATCATAAACTCAATGAAGGCCTGGAAACACAAAGCATACATGACCAATCTGCCTCGGAAACCTCGGATACTCGTATAAATTACGGCGCTTTTGTTAATAAGCGCAGTGATAGCATGATCGTTGACTCCGAGTTGTCCGTTAGGCGAAATATAGAGTTTGCAACGGCGTCGAAAAGCTATATGGATATACTATCCACCAAACAGAATACGATATTTCGACTAGGATATCCCAGCATAGCGTCTTTTCAAATGACATTAGTACTATGCTCCCTGGTTTAAAGTTCCGAAAAACAGCCGTGCTCGCCAGCAGTTGAGCATTGACTGGAGTTTACTAGCCCATCTTGTATTACAGCTCAGACCACCAATTAGAGTATATAATGCCTCTACAGCCCCTGACTTATGACTGGGGAAACCAGCAATCGATTCAAAATGTTGTTCAAACAATTGCTCGCTTTCGGAACTCTCGCCAATGGCCTGGCTACCCGTCAGGAGAAGCCAATTTGGCTGACACTCCCACCCACGCCAGACCTACCAGCACCTATCACCCACAAAACAACACCCATCAACAATGTTTCTCTCTGGATGCAGGAGTACAACAAGAAAGCAGATGCTATCCCTATTGTTATGGACCATGGCGGTCTAGGTTACTCTGCATACTTTGGATCCGTCATCTCTCGTCTTATCAAGCATGGATACTATGTCATCGCTGTTGATCGTCGAGGCCACGGTCGTTCAACCTTCAACGAAAACGATGTTTTCACTTATGAAGGATTCGCTCAAGATACGAATGATCTGCTAAAGAGCCATGGCATTTCCGAGTACAATGTTGTTGGCTGGTCTGATGGTGCCATCACAACTCTCGCTGCACTCATCGACCCAGTCATGTCAGAACCTATCAAGAAGGCCTTTGTCTTTGGAGGATCAGCCAACCCCGAGCAGACCAACGCCACATTCTCAAGCACAGATATCTTCTCAGAGTTTGTCTCTCGCTGCCGTACTGAGTACGGTGAACTGCAGCCTCACGCCAACTTCACCCTCTTTGGCACTAAAGTTGCCACCATGGAGGCTACACTTCCCCACTTCACGGATGAGCAGCTTGGATCTATTGATGGACCGAGGGTTATTGTTGTGGGAGCTGAGCATGAGGAGGCTGTGAACAGGGATGTACCAGAGAAGTTGCACAAGGCTATCAAGGGTAGTCACCTCGAGATCTTGACTGGAGTGAGTCACTTTGCGCCGCTTCAGGATCCTGATCAATTCACCAAGGCTGTTGAGGAGTGGTTTGAAGCACCAATCCACTGAGTCTATGAGTCTATTGTACTGTAGCAGTAGTTTAGAAACAAAGAATCTGTGTAAGCAGACTCTTCCCTTCATCATCTTCACAATAGCCGCTCCTTTTACATATGAATATGAAAATTGTCTCATTATGATCGAGCTGTCAGTATCTAGATATACAAAGAGTAAATAAAGGAGAGCCAAGTCGGCCCTATGTTGGGAGAACGTAAAATTGACTACAGCCTTTACTTTCTTTGAGGTTTACTATGATCCTGCCAACAGAGCTACGATTTAGGGGGAGATGATACTGGGTACAATCACATATTCATGACGTTGGCGGAAATTCCACGGTTGTTTTGTTTGATACAGCAGAGTGGTTTACCACCTTTCTGCTTTTTCTATTTTCAATTTTATGTATATGGACTTACCGGCTTCACATAATGCCACCCGTGTCAAGTCAATATTTCCGGTAGTTGTGCCAACAAACCAACTTGCGGTTCAGTCCCAGGAGAGAGGTTCAAGTGAATGGTACAATATTGACTTACCCAGCAATATCATACTCACTCAGACAAGGCACCTGACCTCGAAATACGAAGTAGTTGTTCACAGGTCAAACCACATAGCAGGTAGGTTATACCACCCGAATACAACGCAAGTAGTACCCCAAAGACTCTCCACAACCATCAGCACCTGAGCAAGGATGAAATAGAACACCACGTAAGCCGACCACCCAAGGAGTGTTCCCGGAAACTGGCCATCCGTAACAAGAGTATAGAGAGCCATTACGAGCTTGGTCAGCCAAAGGCCGAGATAAATGTCCCATCTGCGTTCGCGGGTGTTCACATCATACCATGCATACATGTTAGCAAGATGTCGTCGGGCGTTCTCAACCGAGTCTCCAGTGCGTTGGAAGTCTTGGGGTTTCTGGAAGATATGCTCTGGGGGTGCTGTGCCGATGATTTTGACAAAGATAAAGAGAAGAGCTGTGAATGTGAAAAAGGAGGTCATGGTGAATATCGGTGAGAAGTTTGTTTGAAGATAAAGGTGTTTCTTTGTTGAGCAGAGATTGGTGAGATGGAATGAAATGCCTCGAGGAGAAAAGATGAAGTCAGCAAATGAGTTGGTGCCTATTTATTGCCTGGAGTCCCTCTCATCGAGTGAGTGCTCCCAGTGCATAATTACTGTGAACGAACCGAAGAGCAAGTGTTCTGGGGAAGGACATTTTCTGCAATACTGGCATTGTTCATATAAAGCGTTGTTGTTCTCTCACCATGAGTACTCTGTGAGTTCGGGAAACAGCCAGCTCTGGTGTGAATTGCGAACACTCATTGTCCTTCGTGAACTAAGGTCATGATAAAGAAACTGCCATGATTATAAAAGCGATTCTGCGAACACGGAATGATCCGCACGTTGTGATCGTAAATTTTGATCTCATGGTACATTAAATCTACATACGAGGTATCCTCAACTCAATCACACAAGCCATCATTGCAAAGCTGATATCCATTCCAACCTCTTCGCCAAAACACCCGTCCTCATTACAGCATCAGAGCAACACACTATCTCTTTTAACCAACAACAGCAGTCTGCCGTCTCGCTTGGCTGTTACCGCCGGCCTTCTTCTGAGTACCAGGTCGTGCCAGAGTGTACTTGGCGAACGCCCTCGCGAGAGCCTTCTTGCAACTAACTTTCTGGCTGCCCACGAAGCTGTCCACTGTGACGGCGATGGCGCGGTCGATATCCTGTGATGAGCAGTATTCTGAGAGGCGCATGCGGCAGAAGGCTTCGCTGATGCGGATGATGGCTTCAAGATGTCGGACCTTAGATTGTTAGTTTGAGATGTCGCGGAGTTCATGGTGTAGGATCAACTTACTGTGATGGGGTAGGCACCAGTGGCAAGAGACTCTCGTCTCATGTCGGCAAAGAGTCGTGCAATCTTGTCCTCATCGACATGGTAGAGCTTCGGCGAGCAGTGCTCCCGAGCATAGAGGATATACTTCCTTAGTAGCTCTTGAGGGATCTCACCCTCGGCCTTGCGGCTGCCATTCGTGGCTTGTGTCTCAGCTTGAGTATCATGTTCAACCTCCATTGAGTCCTGCTCAGCTTGGCTGAGAGGGTGACTTCGGCTATGTGATCCGACGATGAATCGTGCCAGACGCTCATCCTCTTCGGGCTCAACGGTGTCCCGTACCACACACAGGATGTCAAAACGAGACAAGATAGGCTCCGTCAACTCAACATTGGCAGAGAAGGGGGCAGTAGAGTTGTATCGTCCACCGATGGGATTGGCGGCAGCAATGACACCACATCGAGCTTGCAGGGTGGTGACGATACCAGCCTTGGAGATAGAGATGGTCTGCTGTTCCATGGCTTCGTGAATAGATGTTCGATCTTGGTCGTTCATCTTGTCAAACTCGTCAATGAGACAAGTTCCACGATCAGCCAATACCAGAGCACCACCTTCCAACGTCCATTCACTGGTGAGAGGATCTCTTCGGACACTGGCCGTCAAACCGACAGCACTGGCACCTTGGCCTGTAGCAAACACAGCTCGGTGGGCTGTCTTCTCGGCATACTTGAGAACCTGGGACTTGGCTGTACCAGGATCACCTAGAAGAAGCACGTTGATGTCGCCTCGAAGGTGATGAGCACCCTTGGTGACCTTCGCAACACCACCAAAGAGTGACAAAGCCACGGCAGTCTTGATGTCAGTATGTCCGTAAATACTAGGTGCTATCGAGTTGATGATCTTGTCCACGATGTTGGGGTCGCGAGACAACTTGCGGATTGTGTGCTCGTCCTCCTCAGTCATTCGGAAACCAGCCAGCTGGTCGTGAGACTTGACAACGTTATTAGCCTCAAGAATAGTAGCAAACACAGGGAAGCCATTGCGGTTGTTGAGCTGAGCATCATAGTTGTTGCGATAGATTCCAGTCACTTCAATCTCCTCGCCGGGCTTTGCTTTGTCGATCAGATCCCAGAGAAGGATAACCTCGCGCGATCGTGGCAATCGACCAGCAGGCACTGTTCCAGGAGATTCTTGGAGAGTGAGTTTCTGGTAGTTTCGATAGACGGTCTTCTCGGAGTTGAGGGTGAAGGGACCTCGCGACTGGCAACTTTGGCAGAAAGTGATCTTGACTTCGACGTTTGACTCTTGCTGGAAAGGTCCAAGTGTCACACCGCACTTGCTGCAGTCAAACTTGACGTACTTGAGCTGAGGGAAGACACCCGATCGTCGGGTAACGACACCGCTGACTCGGACAAGACAGTTGAGGTGAGACTGACGGAGTTGTCGTAGTGTGTAGTGCACAGGCAGATCAAAGATACGAACGTGAATCTCGGCGTGAATGCGTTCGTAATCGGGGTAGTGAAGCAGAACAACGTCCATGGCAACTTCGTCGAACAACTTAATCATCTCTTGAGGCGCATTGGCCAAGAAGTAAGCCAGAATTGCCTTGCTTTCGGAGAGGTGCTCGTATGAGACCTCAAGAGACTCGGCGTTGATCTCACCGAGTGTTCGGATTCGGTTACCGTAGACGGATGAACCAGAGCTATCGGTGTAGGATGTGAGGAAAGCCTTGAACTCGCGTCTAATGGTTCGCTGGACTGAGGGTTGTGAAACCCACTCGGTGAGGTTGGAAGCCTTTACATCAGCAAGTGCTTCAAGAGAGAGTTCCTCGGCCATGATGTCGGTGTCCATAAGGTCGTCGGGATCTTCATCGTAATGGTGACGGTGACGTCGGGGCTGAGCTGTAAGATCAATATCGCCATCATCTTCGTCGCCATCGAGATAGATATTGGGGATTTCGCGTCTGACTGCCTGATCTCTTCGGTTGAGCTGAGCTTCTAGGCGACGTCGATCGGCAAGGTTCATCTCGTCATAATCGCCCTCGTCGTCAATGCCAATGCCTTCGTACATGTCATTCTCTCGTTCTTGGTAGTCGGCCTCGTAGCCTTCACGGAACAGATCAACGTCGTCTTCTGCCATTTCGTCAAGCTCATCGATATCGTCTTGGATCTGGGCCTCCTCTTCGATGTCATCGTCATCCTCGACACCGTGTGCCATGTTAAACTCGGCAGGGGGCGAAGAAGGCATAGGGCTTGAGCCGAAGGCTGCTGGTGAAGGTCCATCGCTTCCTCCTGTTCGCGATCGCTTTCTATTCGGACGAGCCGAAGAAGGGTGTAGCGGGGAACTTCAAGTGGCTGTCAGCTAATTTTCTTTCTTTTTTTTTTTTTTTTTAAATGGTGGTGAAGAACACCCTGGGGAGACAAACCTCATGATTGCAACTCTTCAAAGATATCGAGATTTGGTGATATCGTGATAGAGTATCTGAGTAATTCTGGAGACCAAAAGTTTGGATTGAACTGAAAGTGTCAAGATTGAGGGGCTCAATTTGTGGTGACGGTTGGAAGGGAAACGACGGCATGAAAGTGGGTGCAGTAGACAAGGGGCAACTTCGCGTATCAAGGCGCGACTTGACGCGTTAATTGATTGGTACTGACGTGCCACGCGTAAAGTGGTTTGCCTCTAGCGACAGAATCACTCGACCTAAGCCCCGGGGGAAACTCACCTGTAGATGCCCGCGTTATTATAGCACCTTGCAAGCTTCGCAATCTCCAACTCGAGCTGTAAGGTACTGTCGCACTGTCGATAACGTAGCTGACCCTTCTCCTCATCTTGTACTTGTACAAGTATCAAACCTTGCATCACCCATCAATTCTGACAAATCTGTCATCCGATCCTTTAATTGTCATCTTTCATCTGTTTCTTTCTTTACCACATTTATCTCCAATACTTGAAAGTTTACCGTTTCGTCAATAGCAATCATGTCTGCAGACGCTCCCTCGGCCTCTGCGACTGCGCAAGATGCGCCTCAACAACAATCTCGAGAACGCAAGGAGAGCTTTTCTGGAAAATCGGAAACCTCAGAGACATCGCAAACAGCTGCTGAGTAGGATACCAATTACTCTGAACATGTAATAGCCCTCTAACATTATTCAGGTTTATTCGATCTCAGGAAGCTCTTGAAGCTGATGCCCGCGAGGCCCTGCCTTACGTATGTTCCCACTCTTTTTCCGACCACGACAGTCACTCACGACTCTATAGAGCATTGATACATGCACCAAAATCCTCGGCCCTCTGCGACAGGCTGTCTTTGCCTGCTTGACCTGCAACCCCCCACCAGCGAAAGAAGGCGACGACTGGACCCCCGCAGGTGTCTGTTATGCTTGTTCCATCCAATGCCACGGCGAACACACCCTCGTCGAGATCTTCCAGAAGCGCAACTTCACATGCGACTGCGGCACCAAGCGCATCCCATCAACAAGCCCATGTACTCTCCGTTTGAACGAGGCCACCAACACTCGAGGTGGAGTTCACTCCGAGGAGCCCGATGTGAACAACAAGTACAATCACAACTTCCGCAATAGGTTCTGCGGCTGCGAGTGCGACTATGATCCGTTCCAACAGAAGGGTACAATGTTCCAGTGTCTTGGCCTGGGAACTATTGAAACAGGTGGATGCGGCGAAGACTGGTACCATCCTGGATGTCTTGTTGGCATGGGACCTAACTGGTTCGAGAAGATGGAGAAGCCCAAGAAGGCAACCAAAGAAAATGCTGACGCAGGCAAGCTGACGACCATCACCGAGGGTAATGAAGAGCAACAGAATTCTGCCGAGAAGCCCGGACAGACGAACGGTACTGCCCAGCCTGCTGCTGAGGAAGAGGAAGAAGATGAAGATGTTCCCATGCCTCCAGGATTCCCAGAGGAGGATGCCTTCGAAGCCTTCCTATGCTACAAGTGTGTCGATGCGCATCCCTGGATCAAGCGCTACGCTGGCACTTCTGGCTTTCTGCCAGCAGTCTTCGTCAACCAAGCCGACTCCGAGACAAAGGTCGAGGCAACCCCTGTCAAAGAGGAGTCTTCTGTTACTACTGAGTCAGCCCTTACCAACGAGCCCGCTCAGGACTCGCGAAAGCGCAAGGCCGAGGAGGATGCCGAGGAGTCTACAGAAGCTAAGCGTGTAAAGAGCGAGTCTCTACCTGAAGATGCGAAGCCCGCAGACACACCCTCCACAGATACACTCCCATGCAAGCTGAAGAATCTCCCTCCCGCCCCTCAGGGTCAGTTCTCGCTATTCATGAAGGAAGACTTCCGCGAAGCCTTCTGCCGCTGCTCATCCTGCTATCCCAACCTCAACCCCCACCCTCAGCTCCTCGAAGAGGAAGAAGTCTACGAACCACCTCTGTCCGAGGATGGTTCCCAAGCAGGCGGCAATGGCGGTGGATCCCACGGTAGTGGCAGTCTCCTTGAGCGTGGTGAGAGCGCACTTCGCAATGTCGACCGTGTACGAGCCATTGAAGGTGTCATGGCTTACAACCACCTCAAGGAACGACTCAAGCCATTCTTCCAGCAGTTCGCTGAGAGTGGACAGGCCATTGGTGCTGAGGATATCAAAGCATACTTTGCCAAGCTGAGAGGTGATGAGCCGGGTATCCAGGAGGCAGCTGCTGGAGCCAAGGATGACGAGGGTGGGGGTAGTGGTGATGGAGGTTCGCGAAAGGAGCAGAGTGGTTATTAATCATTAGAATGTGTGACATGAACATGAAAATGATGCTACAAGGGTGAGCGGGGAGTTGACCGGACTGGATACTCGGTTGGGTTGTTTGGTGTAAGAGTAATGTACAGTAAAGGCCGCATACCATAATTTGATACCGGAAATGGGGATAAAAAGATAGTACAAGATAATACTTCACACAAAACTTAACCAGTTTCACTTTTAATGGCCACTGTTCAAAATCATGAACACCGAATTAGGTAGGCAAGATAACCCTTCATTCTTCGTGCCTCTTGATGCTCACGAAAGCCAAGCAATAGCATGTTTATAACACATAAAATCCATTTATTCCTGTAGTACATATCCATTCATGTCTTGGGTATCGCTAAATCAAAACATTCCCATTTTTCAAGTCGTCTCCATGCCCTTCAAAAACTCCCCCCTACTGTCCCGTCGACCCTGTACTTGACGCCGCACTCGACGGCCGAGGTGGCAGCGCAGGTACACCATGCGAAGCCCCAGAGTCTTCCCTCTGCATCGGAATACCCCCCATCATGCCCATCCCGATGCCCATACCCGGTAGCGGCAGCTGAGGCGGCGGACCTTGTCCATCACTATCCTCCGCCTGACTGTCCAGCTGCTCCTGCGCTGCCTTGAGGTCTAGTTCATGCAGCCTTTGCTTTTCAGCTGGATCGATAATATCATCGTCGTCGCTCCAGTAAGGATCATCATCATCGAGTTCAGGCATGGCCATGCGCTTCCAGAACCGCAGCTCCTGACGATGCGCTTTCTCATCAACGAGTTTGTTCCAGCGCCCTTCATCCTCGTCGTACTTGCGCCGGTACTCGCGAAGGCTTTCGTTGGCGCGACCTGCGTGCGCTTGCATCTGCCAGATTTGTTCGCGAAGACGGGCATTCTCGTCGCGGGCGTCGGCGAGTTGCTTACGGTAGGAGCGGTGCCAGGCTGCTACGTCGCTGACGTGCTTTGTCTTGTACTCATGGAATTGTCGAAGGAGGTTTGCCATGGCGTTGGCGTATTGCGAGAGGAGTTTGGCATTGGCATCACGGCTGAACTTCGCCTTCTCGAGAGATTCTGTGAGAAGGGATACGAGAGCGTCGATGTTTTGTTCTTGGCCTGGGATAGGTTAGCTGTGGTTCAGCTAGTGTAGGACAGAAGACATACCATTTATATCATCAGCCGCATTTTCAATGACTTGTGAATTGCTGACCCCCTGCGCCCTCGCCCTGTTCCTCACTCTTCCTAACCCATTGACAATATCCTCTGTAACTCTTCGGTTCTCTGCAAGTTGGCGGCTGAGCTCCTCAACCATACCATAGATGTAGTTAAGTTCAGCTTGGTGCCCCGCAGGTGTAGGAACAGGCATCCCAGCAGCCATGTTCGTCCCATTCATACCATTCATCATAGCGATCTGCTGCTGCTGCCACTGATGCTGCGGCTGCGGGGAGTACTGCTGCTGTTGGTACTGTTGTTGCTGTTGCTGCTGGTAGTGACGCGCCGTGGACGTTGGAGATGGCGCAGGCGCGGGAGAAGAAGGTGAGGATAGAGATGGATCGTGGGGGTTCGGGCTTGGAGGCGCTTGAAAGCTCATGTCTTGTCCACTCGGGAACCTGGGGCCTCCAACGTTTGGAGGATGGTGTTGGTTGTCTTAGCCTTGTTTGTGGATGGAGCTGGATGCTTGATTTGGTATAGCCTAGCGGTTCTCCCCCCTCAGTGTTGCGACACTTCACCAGCACTCGGAGGGGCGCAAAATTGTTTTACCGATGACGGTGGACCTTGATTGACAACGATTGAAGAAAACCCCTGAACAAGATGTTCATAGAAGGGTCTTTATAATACAAGCAATGGTTTCAGTGAAATTTGCTAATTCTTTGACACCTACACTTCAAGACAAACTCCAATTGATAATATCTATTAGAGATGACCTAACTTTAGAACGTGGACCCTTATATTCAGGAACAAGCTATTCCCTGTACTATACGAAAACGGAATCACTTATACTGGCAAGCTCATTTGATTGTCTCTTATTTTGATCATTGACTTTTTGTACCCTTTTACATTTCTCAAAACTCCAGCCGAATTGAACTCAATCCGTTAGGGTAGTTTTTATGAGAAGTCATCTAAGCGAGTGACTGCTGAGCAAGGTAGCGACTGTCACTACTATAAGAAAGGAAAGCTGTATAAAATCTCGGGTCATTTACTTCGTTTCGTCATATCGTTGGGTACATTGCACTGATTCGTAACATGGGTCCTGCAGTCAGTCACCAAGCGCCAATTTTTTTCTTTCACTCTGGAGTGTCAACCTCCATCCTGTCTTCTGAAGGCTTTGTGTCCATGATCAAGGATTCTTCCGCCGGCTGTGAGGGTTCAAGTGTCGATGTCGATGTCATAGTCGACTCTTTCTGTTCAAAGACAGGGGGAACAGCTGCGCTGCTGCCACTCGTAACCCCAGTAGCCCCGCCGCCTCCCATACCGTTGCTTGCCGACAACCGGTATTCGCCATCAGGCTTGCGCTCAATGATACCCTCATCCAGTGCCCACTGGGCCAGAAGGCCATCGACTCCAAGCCTGCCGCCTTCGCCCTTCTCCATGTGCCGACCGACATGCTCAGTCCATTCGTCCCAGGACGATGGGCCTTCGAAGATGCTCTGGCAGCCTTGCTTCGGGCATGCTGAGCGTTGCGGTGGTAACCGACGCTGAACAAGGCACGACACTTGCATGTCCTTCACATGCGTATCCCACTCAGATTGTAGTTTACTATCGCCCTTAGCAATCGCTCTCTTGATCTGAAAGGGTGCATGCATGCGTCGCAAGTGTTGAGTGAACAGGTCCTTGCGATTGAACTCGTTGCCCTTGCCCTCGGCTGTGCTCTGAGGGCAGGATGAACAACGATAGTACTGCAGACACAGATGTTGGGATGCGATATGTCGCTTCCATTCGTTCTTGGATCCAAAAGTGCTAGTACATCCAGCGAACGAAAACGCACATGGGAACGGCCTCGTATGGGCTGCAGCAATATGTTTCCTCAATGAAGATGAATCCTTAAAAGGAGCATGACTGCAGTGGTTGCAACGCGTGTCCTGCTTAGGGAGGGACCGCCGTGGTGGCTTGGCTGCTGAGTTGGCATTGCGAAGTGTTGCCAAAGGATCATCGTTACCATGCTCCTCAGGCTCGCCTTCGGGCCTTATGTCAGGCATCCCGTCAGGAAGAATCGTGCGCGGCCTGTTGATATTTTGGGTCTCGTCGCTGCGATGCCGAACATGGCTCAAGGCCTTCAACTGCTCAGCAGCTTCCTGCATCTCCGCAGAGTCCTCCACTTCGTCTTTGGGCTTGCCGTGTCCACCTGCTGGGTTCGCATACGATGGTGCTGAAGGACTAGTTTGTGGAAGATGCTCGTTTCGCTCTACAGAGTTGGGAGTTTCCCTCACGGCCGGGGAATGGAAAGATATATCGTGACCCTCGTCTCGTCGAACACGTGCAGGCGTTCCATATGCGTGGTCCCTTGCCTCCAGAAGAATTCGGCCATCCTCGACTTCCCTTGCAGATGGCTTAATACCAGAAGAACCTACAAGTCTGTGATACAAGTGAATCATGTTGTGAGAGCTTATATACCCCAAGAAACAACAAACTTTGTCGTGTTGTACCACGTTCCAGATGGAGTGGGGCATGGAGATAAGGAGCATTGTAGGCGGTCCAAGGAACATGCCTTCCACGGCGATTTTATCGCCCAGAGGCGGCGTGCTTTGTAGCCATTGGGAGAAAAAGGACATATCTGGGCTAGCATCACCAACAAAGGTTGTACAAACGAGGACACGGTGCTCTTCAAACCTAAGGTCAACAACTGACTCTGGGTCAATGAGTTGTTCTTCGCGGTTCCCTTGGCCCTCTGCGTCGACTCCATTCTGTGATTCCGAGCGAGGTCTTGAGGGCATTGGCGCAAGAGCAATACTATGGCCCTTTCCAGGCGTCAGAGCCATAAAAGCCGGATCATGAGAGGACGAATGTGTATTCGAGGTACTGCCATTCGTTTGTCGGGGAGTCTGAACCAGTTGCTGCTGCTGTTTCAGCGATAACACTTCCTCGTGGAGCTTCTGTGTCGTAAAGGGGCGCCCGCTACTGAGCTTTTGTAACGCCTCGACCAAATTTGACGTAAAGGAGCGTTCTGTACTGTCTGGGCTACGGTCGGATGTGCAGGCTGCTATGGCTTGCTTCACGCCATGACTACCGGCCATGGGAGGATCCGGTAACGCGCATGTGTCCAGCAACAAGAGGATATCGGACTGGGCATCCTCGAAAAGGCAACGGACGCCATCCCACTTGAGTTTTGCAGCATCTTCTCGTGCATTACTATGGGAAAGCTGTCAGAGGCAGGAGGAAGAGGACATTTGAGAAATGTTCGACTCACCAAGCCCAGAAAAGCTGGCCATCAGAGCTTACGTAGCCCTGGCCAGCATAGTAGATAATGAGCAGATGATTGGCTCTTGCATTCTCGAGAAAAGAAGCAATCTGAACTCCGAGCTTTATGCTAGGGTTCGGTACCGTGGGAATGTGCCATCGCTCAGTTCGGTATTTGTAATGCTTCTGGAACACTTGCTCGAGTGCAGCCAGGTCTTCATCAACAGACTTGTCTTCCTCCCACCTTAATAGTAGCACAGAAACGTCAGTGTATGGATGACGTTCGGTCTGTCTCTGGATCAGCATAGCAGCATCCTGTAGATGCCGCGCAAAAGACTCAAAATCATGTCTTTCGGAAAGAGGAGCTGCGGCCTCCTGGGCTGGATAATGTTGTTGAGGCTATATCCGAGCCTGGGTTAGCAAGGACATGCAAAAAGCTGGAAAACAAAGCTGACCGATTCGTGAGGGAATTGTGTTGGCGGCGGCGGCTTGCTAGGAGTCGTGTTGACCTTAGGAGCCAGCTTTCGCTTTTTACTCGAAGGTTCCATCGGGCAAGGCTGTGAGTCGATGTAGATGCAGTCGTCAGCAGGTTAAGCCGGCGGAGGTCATTGATCAATCGAGGACGAATCGGCCAAGGGATCGAGCACGAAAGTTCCTACTACCTAGTCGTTGGTTAAGAATCAATATCGTCGCAATTTCGGTATAATTGGCGTCGAAGAGAAGTGAATAGAGACAGCGAAACAAAAATATACGGGCAGGCGAGGGGAATTGAAATCGAAATCGAACGATGTGCGAACAAAGTCTCGGCTGATGAGGTCAGAAGGAGGGACAAGGTAGAGGCCAATGGCTACAGAAATGTGGAAAGTCAAAGCACGCCCACGAGCAAAGAGACACCCAAAGTCGCAAGAGGTGAAAGAAGAAGGAAATGGTAGAGAGGAAACAGGTGAGGCTGGCTCGGCGAGGCTATCGTGGCCGACCTAGGCCCAGGTCATGGAAGATGGGTACAGTTGTTGCTAGGGGTTCTTTATTGGCTATTAGCCGAGCAGAAATGCCACAGAAGAGGAGAGCCAAACTGAAAGTGGCGGCCTCCGCCTCCACTTCGTCAGCCTCTCACTCGCCAAGAGCAAGGTCAAGTCAATGCGGACTGCACCTCAGCGACGAGCTGGGTAAGATGGGGCTGTTTCTGTTTCGCCTTGTACGAACAACAAGAGCATAGGTACTGATTGATTGTCTGATCATGTACTCACTTTTGGCCAATTTCCCAGTATCAGGTTATTTCGCCTTCACTTCGCTCAGCAGCAAACTCAGCTGTCTGTCACAGCAACTCCTGTGAGAAAAGAAAAAAAGGTAGCGGGAACTACCATGGAGGGGTTGAATGTTGAACTGAGGGGGTTTGACGAATGGAACCAAAGATGGAAGGCTTCACAAAAGTTCTCAGCTGATAAAAGAAGGAGGAGGAGGTAGGAGAGGGAAAGCCTAGATCAGCATTATTTCCAGCGCCTTACCTACCTTGCTTGAGCTTGAGCTGCACAAATCATCCATGGCCAGCACAGCTAAAGTTCTCACACAACTTTGAACAATTCCCCCAGCCAATCCGAGCCTCAAGCTCCATCCCCCTCTATTCTCACAACACGCTACAGATTCGATGAGACGCCAGGTGGGCTGCGATAAGATTGACACATTGGGGAACGGTCGAGTAAAATCTGGCGTATTTCCTATGGTAGTGAATCACTCTGATTGAGTTGACTTCACTCTCCAAACTCTGATAACGGCCTATACTGACAATACCCTCATTACCTGACCTACCTTACTTATCTCACCTGTGTCGAGGTACTACAGTGTGTGAATTTATCCCAGTCCACCTGAACGCTAACGACGACGAGACCAAGAGCACCGAGGCTGGTCTGGGGTCTTGTCCTTTGTGGGCCGCTTATTGAGACCCTGAGATGTGTTTTGCAGTTGCAGCGTTTTAGCTCAAACTGATCAGCTTTCAAAGTTTCAACGGCGCAAGCCCCCCTCAATCCTCTACACCCAAACACTTGCTATCGTCCTCGGTTATCATTCGTTTCATACTTCATCTTCAATGTCACCATGGCATAACTACCCGTGGATCTGACCT
>JABEEM010001348.1:0-32089 GCA_013363185.1 Fusarium secorum
GTTCAGTTGCCCAGCAATGAGCGCTGAGTGTGAGCGAGTATTCTCACAGACAAAGAAGGTTATTACCGATGAACGGAATCGCCTCAAGTCAGATACCGTAGCGGCACTTGAGTGCCAAAAGCACCTGCTTCGGACCGGCATGTTACCGTAGAAATTGCCCGATTGGGAATAGTAGTCAAGTAATATCAACCAAGTAAGGACTTCTTGTAAGCAACCAAGTAAAGTAAAGGGCTCTAGTCAACCAAGCCGAGTAAGGGGGTCAAATTTTGGTTTACTTGGTTGATGGACACACTGTTCCTGGGTGCAAACACTCCGTCGGTGCGGGAGTATCTGCGACGCATACCGCGACACACCGAATGCACTAATTTTAGAGGAGATATTAGATAAAGCGTTGGAAAGGGGCGATAATGAAGTTGATCTTGATAAAGAGACGAAAGTGAGAGGCGTTGAGTTGAGTTTGTTTTAGCTAGGCCGTTTTAGGATGGTCGACACGCAGCCAATGGGGTGTTACATGTATTATCTGACGAAGTGGGTGGACCTGCTGCTTGGATGCTAGGGGCATCCGTACTCTGCGGGGTATACCGATGGGTTGGTGAAAGATTTCTCCAGGATTGGGGTGAAGCCGGTTTCGGGGTGATAAGGGGGATTGCTATAAATCCGGGGTATCCTCGAGGGATTGTCTTGGAGGACCACAGGCTTGATCTGACGAGCATCCTACTGATCCTCCGCCTCTGTTACTGTCTTCGATTATTAGCAAAGATGGATAGCGAGTTGAGCTTTCCCCCTGGGACTTCACGTCTCCTGAGTTAGTTATATCGCCATCAACCACTACTATATACTGACGTATTATACAGGTCGCTCAGAGATCATCCTCGTCCCAACACCCTCACAAGACCCCAATGATCCTCTTGTTAGTTCCTCTCTCGCCCCTTAGCATCTCATCTAACCATCCCCAGAACTGGAGCAAACGCCGAAAAGCATGGAACTTCACCCTCGTCCTCGCCGTAACAGTAGCATTCTTCTCAGCGTACGCCCCCCTCCCTCATTTTCCAATCCTCAATCAACACTAACATCATCAGCATCGTCATGCAAATAGTCCTATGGCAACAAATGATTATCGACATGCACGTAACCTACGACCAACTCAACTATGGCGTCGCCTTCAACTCAGCTGGTCTCGCCCTCGGTAGTTTCCTCTTCATCCCACTCGCTCGAAAATACGGCTCTAGGCCTTGCTATATACTATCCACTGGGCTTATGGCTGCTGTGTCGTGGTGGAGTGGGAGGATGGAGACGGTGGGGGAGATGTACGTTACGAATTTCCTGTCGGGTCTGGCGGCGAGTATCAATGAGACTATCTCGGAGATCACGGTAAGTGGATATGTTGTAATGATTAGCGGTAGGGTGCTGACAGGATTCAGATTGCGGACTTGTTCTTTGTTCATCAGAGGGGCACGGCGAATGGGTTTTATATCATGGCTGTCATGGTAGGCCAATTCGTCTGTCCCTGTATAGTGGGCGTGCAAGCAGCTGCTCAGGACTGGCGATGGACATACTACACCACTGGCATCGTCCTAACCGTCCTATTCCTCCTTTTCATCTTTTTCTTTGAAGAAACAAAGTTCATCCCCGTCACTATTGGAGAAACACGCAATACCTCAAGTCAAGGCACACCTACCCTCAAGAACTCTAAAGATGATCCAACCCAAGCAGACATTCAAGACTCAGACCTCAACTCAGAAACCCACCCACCACGCCTCACATACAAACAAAGAATGCGCTTCATAACACGCACAGACGAACCCCTCTGGCACAATTATCTCGTCCCCCTCAAAATGTTTCTCTTTCCTCATGTTCTCTTCTCAGCCCTTCAAGTAGCCAGCTGCGTCGCTTTTCTCATTCTTCTCACATCATCTATATCCATGATCTTTTCTGCACCGCCGTATAACTTTAACACAGCGGGTGTAGGGCTAATGTCGCTTGGTCCATTTGTGGGAAACTTTCTGGGGAGTGTTTATGGTGGTATTTGGGGTGATTGGGTTGTTGTCAAGTTGGCGAAGAGGAATAGGGGGATTTTTGAACCGGAGATGAGGTTGTATATTCTGTTGTTGCCGGCGCTTCTTATGGGTGGGGGGCGTGTGTTTTTTGGGATCTCTGCTGATAAGGTGAGTTTCGTTCTTAATGGGATAGTGTTTTGTTGGCTAATTATATCAGGGCTGGCACTGGATCTATCCCAGTATTGGAGGCGCAATGTTTGGCTTTGGGATGGCATCCATGATCGATATCTCATGCACCATCGTCATCGACATCTACCAAACGGTCAGTTCACCGAACCAAATGTTCAAGACAATCGCTGACAAATACTAGCTCACAGCAGAAGCCTTCATCTCCGTCACATTCATCCGCAACATCCCATCCATCGGGGTTCCATTTGGCGTTGTTGGCTGGATATCATCCATTGGCATCTCAAAGTTCTTCATCATCAGCGGATGCGTGGCTACTCTCGTTTGTCTGTTGTTTATCCCCTGCGCCATCTGGGGTCGGCGTGTTCGCGAAAATACATGGCAGATGTATGAGTCTGTGCGAGAGTTGAAGGGGGCAACCCGGCACTGAGTTGCATACCATATTCTATATCGAAATCGCTCAACAATTGACCTTTTCACGACAATCCACACTATCTTCATAGTTCTTGCACTAAAGGTACATTGTTATTGCTCGCAACCCTAATCAAGATCCGGCAGCTCAGACGAATCACTATCATCATCCTCATCCTCAAACTCCAGCCCATACATCTTCCCCGCCGCCGTGATCGCCACATTCCCAATGCCCTTCTGGCAAACCAACCCATTAAACTCCCCCGCCACAATCCTCATGAGTTCCTTACCGTCACCCTCCGGATCCTCCGCAAACGTCATGAGTATGTATCCCACTGTAAACGGGAGCTGTTTCTCCTGATCAAGATACGCCGGCCCATACAGCCTTCGCAGCACAGGATCGCAGACACTTTTAATCTGGCGAAGAAACTTCCACGACCACCGGTGCAGAACGAGATAGGGGAAGGAAAACTCAAACATTTCGGCGGTGAGGGCCATAGCGAGGGGTTTAAGAAAGGCGCCTGCTTTGAGTTTACCACCCTCTGATGCTTTTTTCTTCTGTTTTTGTGTCTGTTTCTTGAGATCTAGAGCATCATCGGCTTTCACGAAGGCGAGCTCGTCGTCGGAATTGTCTTCGAGGTAGTTGCTTCGAGAAATGATGGAGTCAACGTTTTCAGGTGTAAGATTGACTTGTCCAGACTTTTGTAGATATCTGTCAAAGAACATGCGCGACACAGGCACACCATCTTCTATACCGCGAGGACCAGACCGAGAAGCCATGTCCTGATGTCGCTTAGGCTGTCGCAGAAGACGACCCTTGTGGGTTGTGATGGCTGAAGCAGAGTAGCCCATCTGAAGAAGAAATCTGTTCAGATACTCATCTTTGTTCTTGGGTGGACTTCCAACAAAGAAGTTGGAATCACCGAGTAAGCTCCGGACCACATCCATATCTTGCCATCGATTAATGAGCAGCCCCTCCTGCTGGAGAGCATTGTACAAATGTGCAGAATATGTAACAGAACTCCAAGAGTTCAATACTGCAATGCCGATCTCATGCATCCCAGCACGCTAGCGAAAGAGAAGCAGTCCACTGATAATCGGCGACAGGAAATGGATCCGATACATCTGATCATCCGTGACTTGTGCACCAACCTTCTGGCCAACTCTCTTCTTGACAAGAAAGACAGGGTTTTTACCGATCCAGGCGATAGACTGTTCCAGTTCCTTGAGCGCACGCTCATTCGACGCAGGCCACGTTTCACTTTTGAGGTTCTGATGGTGCTTTATATGCAGGTTCAGATCATTGCGCATGGCACTGGTGTGAGAACTCAGCGTCTCAAAGACTGAAGCTGTATCGGCTCTGAGAATGTGGTGGACATCGAGAAGGATTTGAGTGGCAAAGACCAAGTAGAAGGGGGTCTTGTCAGTTTTGTCGAGTTCCCGGATTCCGCGGATGAATTCATCTTCAACAGGATAATTCGGGACGGCTCGTGCGAGAGTTACTGCTTCAGTGAAGAATTCACTGAGAATTATCTGATCCTCGGTGAATTTCTGATGGCCGTTCTTCCGTGAGCGATCGCTGTTGGGATCATACGTTCCAAACATTCCCTCTTTATAAATCGGAATATTTCGCGGCCCTAGAACAGCGACCAAAGCCTTGAGGAGGATATTGGCATTGAGGAATGTCTCGTCCGCAATGTCATACATCTTCTCATTCCCGCCCTTCGGACCCCACGTCTTGACCTCCGTTATAGAAAAGCCCTTCATCATAGCAAACACGATGGAGAACTTTTCTGAAACAGCACGAGCCCCGCCATGCGGTTCAAAGATGGGAAGAATAGGCTCAATGAGATTCCGCGCGAGGTCGATGCCCGTGTTTGTGACAAGAGCCGCAGTAGCGAGGTCATAAAAGCCCTCTTTGTACTTCGCCCAGAGAGACTTGATGTGAGATCGAATATGCGTGAGATCATCGAGCATGACAGCGTAGGCTATCATAGCATCTTCAAGGGTGTTTTGCGGTTCAGCTTCGTAGGTGTTTTCGTCGTCTTGAGCCTTTTGAGGACGAACGATATCTGGAGCGTCGAGAAATTCTTGCGATGGGTCGTAGACGTTGAGACCGCTGAAGCGGTTGGTTAGGTCTTCGATTGAGTCATATGATGGCGTGTCGGCGGGCATTCGTGGGCGGAGAACAGTTCTGACGCTCTCGAGGACGCCGATGAAGTAATTATGCGTTGCGTCAGATTTATCGTTTACTTCTGCTCCATGTTCTTCCAGTTGAGCTCCGAATCTGGAGCGCATGTAGATAACGCGGTCGATAGTCTCGGCGAGAGACTTGGGCACTGAGATGAGTGGTTTTGACGAGGCAAGGATGTACTCTGCCAACGGGACAAAGTCCTTGATTGCAATGATGTACTTGGGCCGAGTTGCTTCTACTGGGTCTACACTCGGGGCTGGCTTTTGTTTCTTGGCATCTTTTCTAGCCTTTGCCTTCAAACGACCTCCTCCCTTTGGTTGTGATGATTGCACGGTGGTGGAGGTGAGTAGATCAGCTGGGTAGCCGCACGCTTTGGCAGTCGAAGCGAGCCATGCTGCGACTGAGTCGGTGTCTGCTTTTTACTGCTGGTATGTGCCCTGCAGCGGCGTGGGAAGCATTTCGATGAAGGATTTGGCCCTGGGGCTGCAACTCTGAGGCTCAGTCGAGGACCCTGAAAAGTTATGGAGGGGTCAAATTGAGGGGTAAAAGTGCGTGATGAAGGTTGCACGAAATTGAGTTTGTCACGTGATATGGGAATCCCCTCACTTCTTATCAGTGGCACTGGTGATATCTACACTTGATAACTAAACGTCGAAGAAATCAATTTTCATGCTCAAAAGGTGTGCTCAGTCAATAATTTGGTAGTTTGCTATCAAGTGAAGAACTATCCGCAGATAAACACCTAAGCGTAGGTGAATCCATGACCCCAAGGAAGACCCAGAGGGTTCACGATGCTAAAGTCGCGCTCATTCGGGTTCCCCTGGAAGTTACCCTTCTGCGTAGTAAAGTTCTCAATCGTTCCCAAATTCTTGATTCTTCCCAGCAACTTCTCAAGAACGCGGTAACCCGCACCAGCAGCATAACCGGGAAGTTCATGGCCCGCAAGCTGAACCTCATACCACGTCAGACCACGCTCCTCACCCCACTGTCCAACAACACCTTCCTCACTCCTTCGCCCACCATTCCAATCAATGTGGAAGGGCACCCAGAAGTTCTTGTCTTGGGGATACTTCTGGAAACCCTTCTTGCCGTTCCAGGTGGCGTTCTGGAGGGCGAAGAGAGTTCCGTTGGGGGGGAGGAGGAAGTCGAGACGACCGACTCCGATGATGGTGTTGTTGGTATGCTCAATGACGCGCTTGAGAACGTCGTTTTGAGCGGGCGCGAGAGAAGTGTCGCTGCGGTTGGAGTTGGGGTCGCCAAATCCAAAGACGTTGTTGAGCGTGCATTGATACCAAGTCACGTCGGTGGGGGCATTGATGGCCTTCTTCACGTCTGTGCGGTTGAAGTAGACCGTGGCTCCAGGAGGGGAATAATCGCCCTACACTTGTTAGCACTAGTTTACAGAAATAGTAGATATGAACTTACCTGGTTCACAAAGCCGAGCTGGCTGTAAACTTGGGGGCAGGTATCAGTGATGTGATAGATATTGAAGCAAGGGTTCGAATCAAGAGCAGCGAAGCTAGCCCAATCGAAGATGTCACAAGTATAGTTGCTCGTATCGGCATACGGATCAGGAAGAACAGGGAACTTCTCCTCGGGTGGAGGGAAAGTCGCATACTTCTCGAGATACTTCTCATACCCACAGTGCTGATGCGTCCACCGTAAAGCATTCATGTACGACTGGTTAAAATAGAACAAGTTCGACCAGGACTCGATGTATGGGTAGATGACAGCCTGCTGCTGAAGAGTGCTGTCACCGATGATAGGATCATTGATGGCCACGCCGCCGAGCTTGTAGTAATCGTTATCGTTGGCTGTGATGAAGGCATCGGCGATGTAGGGGACGTAGATGCCGGCGTAGGACTCTCCAGTGATGTAGGTGGTGGCGCCCTTGAGCTCAAAGGTGTTGATGAAGTTCTTCCAGAAGCCGATGAATTGCTTGCCGAGCTCTACTTCGTTGGTGATGTTGGGTTTGCCTTGGCTGTAGCCTACACCGACGGGCTGTTCGACCCAGATAACGTTTGTGCTAGCATTGTTAGTCAAGCCATGGTTTCAAGCTAGTCGTGCAACTTACAGGTTGGTCCAGCTGTAACTGTTGGGGACGGGAGCCAGAGTTCCTTCTTGCCAGAGGAAAGGACCGTTCTCGGTGAGGAGACCACTAAGCGAACTGCAGCCAGGACCACCGTTCAACCTAAAAAAAAGTCAGCATTGCTCTACAATCTATCAATTGGACCAAAACCTACCAAATAACAACCTCATCCCTCTTAGCCTTGGGATTGCTACTGGGAAAAAACCAAAAGTACAACTTGCGCTCCTCATCAGGATCCTGAGAAATGGGGAGCAGTCCAGCATAAGACTCTCCAACATCGAAATTGACCTCAGGAATAGCAGAACCATCGACAACAAACTTTTGAGAATGCTTGTTCAGGAACTTGCTCTTGGATCGCTTCTCAAAGGCAGGCTGCGCCGGTACAGCAGCGCGCCTCTCATCGTATCGGCGAGGATGCACGCGATTGAAGGCGTTGATGGCACCCTTGTTGAAGGCAGCCTGGGACAGTGTCCCGAATGCCAGAAGAGTGCTGATCAGACTGAACCGCATTTTGGAAAGACAGGTTTGGTCGTGCAGAGACGATCAAGTGGTCATGGCGGGGAGGTTCTTATAGCTGCAGCCTGTATGTATATGGGTTGGACAGACATAGCATTGATCACCAAATTAATGCCGCGTCGGCAATCTGATGTCACAGCACGGAAACACGGCACTTGCACCATGTCAAGGATTATCGTTGCATAGCCCAAATGTATGTCCAGATTGACCGGTAAGAACGGCATCGTACATACAGAGCACATCCATGTTGTATCGGGAACTGCCTCACTCGGTACAAGTGTGGAGAGCAAAAGTTCCGCACACAGACCTTCCTATCCTGGCGAGCTTTCTTCTCCAAAAGCGCAGGGATTTTTTGGAGGCGCCGATCTTGATTTCGTTCGTTCAGGCTTAACGGCAGTTCTACCCCTCATTTCCTCCCTTATCCACTCACTGTAGCTTGTTTACTCGAGAAGAGTGTGCTAGCACCTTTTCTAATGATCTAATCGTCATCGCACGCTACAAAAGGACGGACGGGGCTTTGGGGTTACTGTACAAAATATCCTTGTATAGGTTACCAGGATTACAAATATTAGCGCTAGTATAAGCCTCAGATTATTTATAATAAATATATCTCTATAAATTCACTTAAAAATCTATTTTATAAAAAATCTATTTTAAAGAATATTTAAAAATCTATTTAATTTAATATATATTTTTATTTAATTTATTTTATTATAAGAGATATATAAACTTAAAAGCTATATATATAAGGTATGTAGATTCAATTTTGCACATTTGTAATCCCGGCAACCTGTAATCTTACGTGGATACCTTATCTCTATAATTGAAACAATTGGTTCAACAATGGGTGGATCTTTGTCTCGGGTTAGACACGAGACGCATCCGATCTGCATAAAGAGGTACGGAGTACAAACTACGCAATTCAATTCATGATAAGCAAGCCATTTACATTCCTCCGCATGCAAGCCACACGCGAGCTTGACAAGCACTAACTACATAGTGAGAAAGCCTCGCCACGCGTTAGGTGAGGTCAGACGACAACTGGAGATAACCTTCCCGAGGCAGCTGAGATCTCGACAGAACTTCTCGAACCAATGTCGCTTGTTTCTAGCGCTTCCTCGGACGTCTCGGCTTCCACGTATTCTTTGTGGCACGATCGGATGTGAGGAGCCGTTCTGGTGCGTGATACTCCGTTCAACGATAACAATAAGGTTAATGAGACCGGTTTCAAGGACCCAGCCTCCCTCTTTTTTTTTTTTTTTTTTGTGTCTGTGACTGTGACTGTGAGTTCTGCTGATCGCGCCACGTGCTGACCGCTTAAATACTGCTTTCGCTACTCCGTACACCACTACACCCTCACTTTTTGACTCTTTGTTAGTCAAGACTTGTCAGTTGCCAAAAGTCAATTAAGCATCCAGAACTGACTTTCTTGGGTACGTCGTGGCTGTTCGTATTCAAGCTTTTGTCTCTTATTAGCAGTCACGACTGATAATCTTCTGCCGAACCGTGTTAGCGCCCGTCGCAAATAACGCATGATACCGTGCCATTACCCAATCTTAAATGGGACGGCAGAATAAAGGTTATCTACAAAGGTTGAGACTGAGTTAAATAGAGTGCGTGCGCCTCGAGGACTTTAATCAAACTTTAAAAGATCCAGAATAACGAATCAATCTGAGTGATTTTGGCTGTCGGAGTATTTTTTTGAAACGAGTTCTGGAGTGGACATACCCTGTAGATTTATCCACCAACCTCAGTTTGGCAGCTTTAGGAAATAGATATTAACTTTTAAATTAATCTATCATAAATAATAAAAACAGAATTAATGTTTTAGATACTATATCATTTAGTTTTATATATAAATGCTATTTTGAAGGGGTCCTATAGATGTAAAAAGGTTAGCATTAAGAGTCGCACTACTGTTCATTGAAAGATATGACTTTGGAGCGTTGGCTTATAATAACGAAATCAGCTTTATTATTCCAATTATTCCTAACGACCTTGAATGCAGAAAATACTATAAATAGTTGTTCCAGATCGTGTAAATTGAAGTTCACTGTGCTAAGATACTTTGCATATTGATTGCTGCTGCTATATAAAAATAGTAAGTCTATTACCTGGTCTACACATCGCCGCAGAGTACTTTAAAAAAAAATCAAGTAGGGTCTATAAGTTTATATATACTAAGTATAGCTATAGACTACAGTGTTTGGCAAAACAGCAAATCAGTTTACATAACTTACATTTTGAGCCTTCCTTTTAGAATCCTAACTAAGTAACAGGATGCAAACTGACAGTGTTTGCAAGGTTAGTGAACTAGTTTGAACACCATGAAATAAGGACATTTCAGGTAGGCACGCATAGAAGTAAGTCCCGATCCGCTATATCGCTGCAAGGTCTTTGGCGGGTTGGTAGATTTTGACAGATAGTAGAGAGACCGGCTTTAAATCTCTCACTATGAACATGCAGCTATGAGGAGAAACGACGGGCTTAGTGTAATGCAGAAAGTTTTAGTTGTAGCCATCGCGTAGCCCTTATTCTTACCATGCTCCTGATGACCAGGTTTTATGTTGTGATTCTAAGCTCTATATTATTCTGGCTTTAATCGGGAGACTTATCTTTGTTGAGGCTATGCGCATATTGCCTTCCAAAAGCAGAAGTTAATTGGGATTTTTCAGTGTAGTGGCTCGATATGTCTCGTTGAGACGTTATAAGCTTTAAGTATCAATCAATGCCACAGGCTCAAATGCAAATACCGCATCGACCTCACAACTCACAGCCCTTGATTGACGAATGATAACGCTTCTCAGAATGCTCCATGATGTCGAATAGTCGAATAAACATGGAGGTTGCACACAAGCCCACGATGCTCAACCAATCAGAAAATTGGTAAGCATAACTCTACCGCGCCCTATGTGCTTGGCGTCAGCTCCTGTTGCCTGCCTTCTCCAACTTTTATATACAAAACACTACGCACCCCTCAATTTGAGCTGTCCAGCAAAAGACTCAATTTCAGGCACAAATATTCTGTTTGGGCCATCTATTGTTAACAACCCCGACTACCCATACTCAACCTATAACCCTCCTGTTAGCGGCACCGGAGTCAAAATGGCAGTCTATCACAGCGCCGAGGGCAGAAAGTTCTTTGTCCCGCTTGAGAATAACCCTCAGGTCTTCACCAACCTAGCCCACGACTTAGGCATGGATCCCAAGTTGGCATTTCATGATGTCTACTCCCTCGACGAACCAGAGCTCCTGGCCATGGTGCCGCGCCCAGCACACGCTCTCATCTTCATCACGCCCTCTAACGCCTACCACGCCGTCGAGGCTGAAGACGTAGCCGCTGGTAAAAGAACACCAGCGCCTCCTAACCGCAAAACCTACTCGATGGAAGGCTTCGATGACCTCTACCCAACAGACGGCATTTCCCAGCCGGTCCTTTGGTTCCCCCAGACAATCGGTAACGCCTGTGGCATGGTAGCACTCGTCCACGCCCTCCTCAACGGCTCCTTACGCGAGCGCCTCGTACCGTCATCGCCACTAGCAGGACTCCTCGACGAAGCTCTCAAGCTGCCCTTACCCACTCAGCACGCGGACCTGCTGTATAACTCAGCCGTTATAGAAGAGGCGCATAGCAAGGCGGCAGCTAGAGGCGATACGGCAGCACCCGATGCTCAGGACCCTATTGGGTATCATTTCATGGCTTTTGTGAAGGGGACGGATGGGAATCTCTGGGGGCTGGATGGAAGTTTTGGTGGGATGATGTGCTATGGACCTGTGGGCGAGGGAGAGGATATGCTGAGCAGCAAGGTATTGGATCTTGGGGTGCGGCGGTTTATTAATGCAGGGGAAGGGAGTGCTGAGTTTAGCATCATTGCGCTGTCAGAGGGTGAGGATTAGGTTTGCTCTTGACAAATCGATAAGACTCGATTTACTGCTGAATTGTCAATAATCCTGCTTTCTGAGGCGAATACATGGGAAAAGAATCAAAGTCTATTTTTGCGTGGTCGAACTAGCAAAAATCTCTTTATTCTCTATTATGAAAGCCGCTTCCGATGGATATCCTCAACTCATGCAATTTCTGCCTCGATCAGCATCTCATACTGCTGAGGATCAGGCTAGAACTTGACAATCCTGAACCCAGCCCCCGTCAGCAACTCCTCCCACTGACTCTTGGTTCGCTCAGAGGCTGAAAGAAGAGACATCATCTGAACGTCCATGGTAGCCTGACTAATACTAGCTCCAGTTGGTGGCAACACGATATCGTAGATGAAGAGCTTAGAGTAGCCCTTTGTCATAGCATCCTTGGTATTCCGAAGGAGCTGAGTTGCTTGGGCATCGGGCCAGTCGTGCAGAACAGCGTGCATGAAGTATGCCCGGGCTCCTATACTTGAGTCAGTACTTAAGCTTCCATCTAGTTAGGAAGAGACTTACCCTTCACAGGCTGAGGTTTAAAGAAAACATGAGCCATAGCCGTGATCCTCTCATCGACATTTGCCCGCTCAATAATCTCAGGCAAATCCTGCAACACCAAAGTCCCCTTTGGCACATCCGGTCTGGCCTTGAGAACATGCGAGATATCAATACCAGTATTGCCACCAACATCCACGACCAGCGATTTGCTCAGGTTAGCACCCTCGATCAACTTGCTAGGATCATAAATCTTAGTCCACGGTGTCTTCCACGAGGTCCACGCCTCCATGTGACCTGTAAAAGCTTCATAGTACTCTGGACTCTTCTGAAGACGACCGAAGAAGTTGAGACCATCGGGATCGCTGCCAGCATAGTTGTTGTCTTCTGCTGCTGTAGGGACTTTGTAGCCTATTTTGGCGAGGTATTTGGGGAGATTCTGGCCCGCTGAGATGTACTGATAGGTTCTAGGTTTGTTAGTTGACGTGTTAGCTTTGTGGCTGGGAGACTTACGCTGCTTCGAGTGACACTCGGACCTTGGTACTTTCATCACCAATGGCGTATGAGAACGGCGTGGGCTCGAAGGTATCCACGTCTGTCTCTTTAACCACATAGAATGCAGCCAAGAGACGGAACAGACGTCCTAAATAAACGTTAGCTTCGACTAACATGACAGGAATATGACAGCTCACTCAACAAGTTTGGCTCAACATCCCTCCCAGTCAACTTGGCCAACTCATCAATCGTCTTCTTCCCTCCACCTTCTTTAGTCCAAGCCTTCCAGATTCCTAAATCAATCGCAGTCTGCAGCGCCGCAAAAACAGCGGGATGCTCGAAACAAAAACCCCATGCTCTTTCATATGGAGTTTCGACTCTTGCTAGAAGACGACGAGCGGCTGCACGGACACGAAGACGCTCGACTTCATCACCGTTGAATTGACTGGGGTTTACAGCGTCGAGGGTGGCGATGATGCCGTTTGTGGAAGGACCAACTGAGCCCATTGTGAGAAGTCAGGGACAAGAATGTGAGTGTGTTTTGGAGTGGAGTCGGAAAAGAAAAGTTAATGGGGATTGTGATAGAAAACGAGATAGATTGCATGTATAAATAAGTTCATGATTCACACTGGGATGTCTTCGGTTGTCTAGGCTGCTTGGACTAGTGATTCAGTTGATTTGGGAGAACCCTGCTGCCCCTTACTGGGATAAGAAGTTGGTGTGGAGGGCGTCCCTTTGGGCGCTATCTCGTCGTGAATTAGTCCAATACTGGCTTTGTTATAATTTACCTTGCAGAGAATAGCAGACCTGTTGGTACAGCAGGTACATGATAACGAGTTCCTGATTTAACCAGTGATAAAGGGGTACCCCTCCGCCCTCAAGGGATAAATAGAGTTTCACGGGAAGTAATCTTTCGGATATCGGCTGCGAATTGATATAAGAGAAATTCATTATTAAACTTAAGCATTATTTTCATAGTATACCTGATAGTCCCGTAGCATTCTATGCCTGATAATGTACTCCGTATAACCAAGATGGCTCATATCTGGCAACCATAATTTCCGTGCTGCGACTTAACAAACAGGAGGATGAACTGCTTCTCATAATGATATGTCAACTGATGCTGAGTGGACCGGTGCCCCATCCTTTGTTGGCTCTCTATGCAACAGGGTCGCTTAGCTAGTTCATGCTAGGGTATGAATTCCACGGGGAACACGGGATACGTCGGGTAATTCTTCGCGTTATAGCTCCACCAGGATTTTTTGACGCTCAAGGTGTCCCAGAATAGAGCTGTTGCTGTGATCAAAATGGTCCAGAATGGTGGACTAGATCCAAGTCAAAGGGTATCCAGGATCAGGGTGCTTCATGCTTACTCGTAGCGTAGATACAGAACAGCCGTTGACTGATGCATTGAAACCACTGAACTAACGGCGGTTGACCCGTTACGGCCCGACGAAATGACGCGGTTCATAAATGCAACGTTGAGCCGCGATCATCATATCCGTCGTTCTATAGTGGGCCTGTTGGAGCCTCACCTGAATCCTACTACTACTCTCGAAAGAAACCGTCCTAGCCGTGGTATTCCTTTCTATTGAGTCCCGGAGTCCTTGCATCGGAGCCGCATATCAAGGTTTCGAGCTGTGAGTTTGCTTTAGTTTCTAAAAAGGGCGATGCTACTCCAGTCTGTGTCATTTCTCTTCTTTTTGAAAATAGCTTGCTTGGAGTTTCTGGTTTGCTGGAATCATGATGAGTTACTATGGAAGCCTGGGGCCTATGCTCGGTGCAGTGCTATGGGTTCAAGTCGTTATCTTTGCAATCTTTGTGGGCTGAGATTATCCACGAGATCTCAGATTCTACACTCTGTTGGGGCAGATGACTATCTTGTTATTATCGTACTGTTATGTCCTTCTCTTCCTCGCTGGAAACCCATCCTCACAATATATAGGTCTTCTAGATTATCTACTTCGCCTTTGTAACAGTCGGTATAAAATACGGTCTTGGCCGTAAATCTGCAGACATTGGAAGCCCTTATGCATACTTCTGAGCCGTTGAGCTGGAGATACACAGCCAAGTCGCTAGGCTTATGGTAATCGGCCTAGGATAATACGCCGTCGGTATCTTCCTTCTACGCATCGTACGGAACAAATTCCAGAAAGCGTTTATATGGGCATTTCTCGAGGGTACAGTGTTTATCACGCTGCTTTCTAGTATTGTTGTCGTTGTGCAGTGTGATCCTGTGCAAAGGACTTGGGATTCACGGGTGCCGGGGACGTGTTGGATTGACTTTTCCAAAGTTGGCTTGACTGTCGGATGTAAGTTGCTGTTGTATGAATACTTAGAGAGTGCTAATGTGTTTAGCTTGGTTCGTCGTTGTGGACTTTTGTTTTGCGATTCTTCCGTGGTTTGTCATCTGGGAGCTCAACATGAAGCGCAAAGAGAAGATCACCGTCGCCTGCGGCCTAAGTCTCGGTATCTTGTAAGTCATCATTCTTCTCAATGCTGAATCATTTTGACTGACGATATTAGTGCTGGTATCTGCGGTATCGTTCGTACCGTCGCTCTCAACGGATTGAACGCCAGTGAATACATCCGTATGTCCCTTCAGGCCCCACCAGTGATCCATCTACTGACCTTTGCAGACGACACAGTCGATATACTCATCTGGTCCGCGACCGAAAGCACCGTAACAATAATGTGCTCCTCCATCCCCGTCCTCCGCCCGCTCTACGTGCGCTTCAGATATGGCAGCCAAGGCGACAGTTCTGGTGCAGCGAGTTCCTACAAACTCCCCATGTACGGAAATCACAGCGGTCGAAAATACGGTAACGGTTCAATGCCCGGGACAGAAACAATTGGCGGTAGCGGAGCATCAAACAGAACTGTCATTGCGTGCAATGCAAATGCCAGCGATGAGAGTATACTTCGCGATACAAAGACTCAGAATGATATCAGTGGGATTAGAAGAACGGATGAAGTGTCGATAAGTTATGGAAAGTAAGACGCTAGAGAAAGGGTTAGGGAGTGAAAAGTAATAATCACTTGGTGAAAAGTCCGAGAAGGAGTTGGAATTGGGAAAGCTTGACATGGCCTGGTTCCAGTCAACGCACGAAATGGATCTCTCTGATCCGGATCCTAACAAGCTTTGCGAGTTGTAATAATACAGAGCAGTTTCGCAGGTATACTAGATTTGCTGGACCAGCTGCCTACTTCGTATGTTGGTGACTCTGGGTGGCAGGTGAATGTTGGCAAGCTTCACAATCTTCTGGATTCGAGTGATGGCGTCAAAAGAAGCCTGACGTATAAATATCTTTCGGTTGAATATCTATACCAACTTCTCCCAACATCGCATCAGTCCCTTCAGCGTCATAAACTCGTAGAAGCCAGTTCACCGCAAGATTGCCGCGCTTTTCCTGGTCGATCCTAGGATGCTAGAGTGAAGAATTAGATACGGAGTCGATTATTGTTGACTTAAGTGCATCCTGGGTTTTAGCCACCTTACTCTCAGTCCCCCGTAGGTCTCTCAATCTTATCTGTACCCATAAACTGATGCAACACCTTAGGCAACCTCACGATCCGCTCATCTCCATCCCACCCAATCTCCAACAACGCCGCCACAACCCTCGGCACCGCCAACACCGTCGCACTCACCGTCCACGGAAACCTCAACGTCCCATCCCCTGCGACCTTCGTCCTCGTCGCCAGCCGTCGACTCTGGTAATCCGTACAGAAACTCACAAAGGAAATTTCTCCCCAAGCAGCGTCGTGGACTTCGTCCGGTGTTTCACCCACGGCGCGGGAGGGGAAGAAGGCTTCAATGGAGACTCTACGGGCTTCTCTAGCGCTGAGGTTGTGGACTGGCATGTTGAGGACACGGCATGTGAGGCCGAGGGCGCCGAGGATATCGGTTTGGATATCGATTAATTCGTCAAAAAAGAATTCCATCTCTTCCTTTTCTGGCATTGTCCAGGCAAATAACTCGACCTTGGTGAACTCATGCACTCTGTACAGTCCCTCGGTATTTAGCCCAGCCTCAGGCTTATAACCTCTTGAAGCAGCGACCCTTCTGAGAGGCAACTCCTCCTCCGAGATTATTGTGTTTGCCTTCATACCAGTCAGTGCAATATCGCTTGTCCTCGTCAGACTCATCTCAGGCACACCCCTTATTTTATCCTGCGCAATGGTATAAACCTGCTGCTCACCGCTACTTTCCTTAGGTTGGAACCCGCAAGCAGCGGAGATGTGAGAGTAGACTAGGGATGGGGGCGAGACGGGAGTCCAGCCTTCGCGAGTTGTGAAGGCGAGAGCGTAGGACACGAGGGCCCGTTCTAGGAGGGCGCCAGCGCCGACGAGGTAGTACCATCGCCTGCCGGAGACGGTGTCAGCGGAAGCAAAGTCGATGATTCCAAGCTGCGTTCCAATGTCAACATGATGGAAAGGCTTTCCTTTGCTGTCCTTGATCTGAATAGTCTTTTCATCGGCGTTGACATAACATATAGCCTCAAACTCAGCCCCTCTCGGCGTCTCCTTGCTTGTGATATTCGGCAACGCCAGCGCCAACTCCTCTATCTTGCTCATGATGTTCCCCTCCTCCTTTTCAACTTCAAGAAGCTTTGTCTTAATCTCCCTCGCTTCCTTGAGCGCTCCTTCAATGTCCTTCCCCCTTCTTTCAGCACTAGAAGCTCCTTCTGTAAAACATTTGCGCGTTCACATAAAGATTTCGCATCCTCCTGCAAATTCTGGTGATAGTCCATGAGCTTGATGATGCGGGATGGGTTGGAGGCGAGTTCGGGGCAGTTTCGTAAGAGGCAGGTTTGCGTGTAGAGATCTGCGTTGTTGCGGATGTGGCATAGATCGAGGGTAGGCATTGCCGCGATTGAGGGACGGGAGTAGGAGGAGTAGGATCTAGTTATTGGGTTGCGAGGTGTACGTGTGTATCGCAAGCATTTTATTATTACACGATTCATTTTGGGTCGTTTAGAAACTTGGTAAGCAGTGAGGTTCAGACTATTATGAAATTTCGAGGTTATATACATAGAGTTATACTAATTGCACAAACAGAAATATCTAGTTAGATAAATAAGCTAAACCTAATTAAGTAAAATATACCTTAAGATATATCGTGTTATCTTGTTATCTGAGACCCCAATTGGCTATATCTCGCGTATTATTACAGGGACATTTTGACTTTTCAATAAAAGATATATTTTAAATAACTTAAATTCTGACTCTAACTCTATACTTTAGCCTTAACTCTGATTTAAGAATAACCTTAATCTAAATTAACCCTAACTCTATAAACTAACTCTAACTTACTATCTTAATTCTAGCTGTTTTTAATAGGGATAAAGTAAATATATATAGTATATATACAGTGTGTATACTGTACAGTTACTTAGATATATATATTTTTTGCTAGCAGATTGAGGTACTGTTTATGCAAATAGAGGTCTTTGTTCGTGCAATTAGTACAACTCTATACATATTACCACGAATGACCTGCGAGTAGGGTAAACAAAGTGTTGAACAATGCTGGATTATTGCATGCAAGTAGGGATACTTGAGATTACGCGCCAAAATGCCGAAACCTTTGAGGCCCAGGCTGCACCGAAAATACGGCAACAGTTCAATGCCTGGCACAGGAACTATTAGATATAGCAGGCAATGTTAACTCAGAATGAAACCGGTGGTATCAGAAGAACAGAAGAGGTTGTCGCTAACTTATGAGGTTAGAGAGAGGGTTAGTGAGTGGAAGTAACAACCTCTTGCAGAAAGGTCCAAACTCTATTTCTGCACGATAAGAAGTGCTCCAGTGAAGGCTGAAGTTGGGGCCTGTCGTCACTTTTGGTTTAGCGGGATATCATTGATAAGCGACCCCGGATAGAAATAATTACCGGCAGCCCCGCCCTTTTCCTTTGTGACCTCGACACTACAACACCCCGTATCTCATGCGCCTCAATTAAACAACACGCGACATATACGGAATGACTCATGGATCCTGGTCGCAAGAGAATAGGCTCCATCGCAGAATCGGCTACGTCGTCTAATCAGCGGAGTAAGCGCGCCAAATACGCGCCTGTAGCTTGGTACGCGACCATCCTTGGGTACTGAGATTGAACTGACCTTGGTAGTAATGAGTGTAAGAAGAAGAAGCTCAAGTGTGTGAGGGAGGAGGGCGATGAGATCTGTAAGAGATGTGATGTTAATAAAGTCGAATGCATCTTTGCCCCCACAGCCCAACCAGCAAAGGAAGATGCCGAGCCATCGCGAAGACGATCAACTCAAGAACCTCAGTCAGTATCTCACCCATCTCACAAACCATCACTAACACTTCACAGAACAGACGTCGGATCTTTAAGTCAACAAGTAATCGCCCTCCAAAACCAAGTCAACGCTCTTACATCAGCCCTGCAAGACGTATCCCAGCGTCTCCCCCATATAACCCTTTCCTCCACAAAGTCCACTCCCCACGGCCCCCCGTCGACCTACCGCAAAGACATACGCAACGTACACAACGAGCCGCGTGAGCCTCAATTCGTGGGCCCCACGCGCTCAGCGTATAGTTTCCAGATCGCGGAAAACTCCCTCACTGGCATGGGAATCGAGCCAAACGCTACTGGTACTAGCACGCCCGCTGAATCACCTAGTGTGACTGAGCCTGTTGTTGAGAGTGAGCATCTCTCACCGGGGGCTGAAGATGTTGAGATTCTGGCGAGTTTGGGAATTGCGGAGGTTCAAAGATTGTTGGATGTTTATAATGAGGAGATTCAGAGTGTTTATCCGTTCATTGACGTTGATGAGTTGTCGACCAAGGCGGTTTCGGTGTTTCAGACGCCAGGGGAGAGTACGCTGAAGGATGTGCAGGCTATCAAGTTGGCGGTTGCTTCGTCTGTTGCTATCGAGGCGCAGGGGCTGAATAATATCAGCAAGAAGTTGATTGATGATGTCGAGCCTGTTATTTGCAGAATATCGGGCGAGGCGTTTATCGACATTCAAGAACTTCAACTCATGATAATGCTGGTAAGTCACCTTGTCACCCTTTTCCCCCTCTGACTAACGCTATGTAGAGCATTTACTGGTTTCACTGTGGAGAAGACCTCCTCGCCTGGAGAGCCATCGGTAACGCCGGTCGCGAATGCCTCGAAATCGGCCTTCACCGGCGAACTTCACTCTTCGAAAACTTCAAAAACCCACCAGAGCGAGATTTAGCACTTCGTTGCTTCTGGTGTGTATACATCCTAGACCGAAGGTGGAGTTATGGCACTAGTCTTTCATTCGGCATTTCCGATCGGGACATCGATCCCCAATTACCAGAGCCAGTGAGTTCCCCTCATATTTCGGGAAGAGCGTATACTGACGACTGGAAGAGTGAGCAGCATCCATACCTTCGATGTATGGTCTCTTATGCCAAGTTATGCTCTAAAGTCTGGGAAGATCTACCGCTTGATTCTTCACCTTCTACGGTCCCAAAGGATAAAATCGACTTCTTTGACTTTCTGACGCAGAAATGGGTTCACTCTATACCTGAGGATTTACAGCTTGTGTATCCTCGACTCTCACAAGCTCCGCGTCATCAGCCTCGGGTTTTACAACGCTTGAGAACGCTTCTGTACCTGAGAGGGAATTACATCCGAAACTTGGTTCTGCGACATCATGTCATGAGTGCTGAGAATCTACGCTCAGATATGCAAGGCGCTCAGCTGGTTGTCAGTCTCGCGCAGGATACAATCCAAGTTCTAGTGAATCTGAACGAGACGAGCGATATCTACGCTCGTCAGAAAGCGACATTTAATTATTTCCTCCAAGGCGCTTTGGCAACAATCCTTCTAGCAGTATGCCACGGCCCAGATGTCTTCGCCGACCGGTGCAGGCAGAGTTTCCAAGATGCAGTTCGTCTTCTCAAAAACATTTCTCAGCACGGACACATAGGCCGAAGACTATGGCGCTCACTGAAAGGAACGATTCATCGCGCTTTAACTTTAGAGTCACCGATTGCACCAACTGGAAACACAGCACTTGCGGAGATTCTGCAGCAGGAGACGCCAGAGGTTAGACAGCAGCAGACGCTTGTTCCGACGAATTGGCCGAAGAATGGACTGGGGACTAATTTTATGGATGAGAATATGGCGGACATGTTTGGGCTGGAGACGGATTTGTTGAATTTGTTTAGTGCGTTTGAGCAGGATAATATGTTGAGACCGGTGAGTCAGGTCAATGGGCTTGATCAGGGAGCGGCGGCATTGCCGGATCAGAATGGGGGTGTTGGGCAGGGCGATGACTTAAGCCGGTTCAACGGGGGGTTCTAGTGTCACGGGTTGATGGAACTTAACGAGCACCAGACTGTAACAATATGATCGAAGCATGAGTGTCAAAGAGCGTATTCATTGCATAAGTATCTCGTACAAATTGAGCCATGACCCATGTCCCGTCCATTCCCATGGTAATATCTTGTTAGAACAATTTAGATCCTCCATAACAACGCGCATTTAAAGAAAATACTCATCGCTCCAGTTTGTGACTATCACTGTCCAATTATTTGTCATGGACTCCGTCACGAAGACCTTCGACAACGTCAAGGTCAACAACAGGAACCTCAAACTTGTACTTCCCACGGAAGACATAGTACGCGATACCAGCAAATAGCCATCCAGACAAGACAACGATGGAGTAGTTCATGTTCTGCGGTGTAACTGGCATGGCAGATGGAAAAGTGCTGAAGATGACAACAACTGTGATCCATATCAAGCTGATCACATTGGCAGCTGGGCCAGCGATACGTCCGAGCTTGAAAGGACCAAAGCCATTGGAAGTCTGAATACTCTTCCTGGCGAAGAGCATAGCAATGATGGGGAGAGCATAGCTGACATACATGCCAATGATTGACATGGAAAGAATGGCATTGAAGGCAGTGGTGTTGCCGAGGTAGATGAGACCAAGCAGCATCTGAAGAACGATAACAACCGCGACAGCGTAAACAGGGATCTGGAGACGCTTGTCGACCTTGCTGAGTTGTTTGTCAAAGGGCGTTGACTTATCTCTCGCAAAAGCCCACAACGTTCGCGACGTAGATGTAGTTCCAGCGACAGTGGCTGCAATAGCAGTCAATGTGATGATGAAAGAGAGAACAGTGCAGCCCGCTCGACTCTTGGTAGCGTCAAGGAAGATCTGCATGAAGGGGAAACCAGTGGGTGTCGCGAGAAGTTTCTCGAGGGGACCGGTTGAGAAGAGGAAGATGATACAGTAGACGAGACCCATGAGACCGTTGATGGTCACACTGCCTACCATGGCGAGTGGGACGTTACGGCTGGCGTGGGGCATTTCTTCTGCTAAATGGCAAGCAGCGTCGTATCTGTGATGGGTTAGACGGGGATGAAGTGGGGGGATACGAGGACATACCCGAGGAAGGGATACACGGCAGACAAGAGGCCGACAAGCCATGATACACCATCGTTGGTCCAGCCACTAGAGTTGGTGACCTCTGTAAAGACAAAAGAAGCCGAGTTCTTGGGCGCCATGACACCGAGAACGACAACGATTGTGACAAAGCCGATGACATGAATGGCGCCTAGAGCCGTCAGTTCCGAAAGATGTCCCGCCAGCGGAAGTACTTACCCGACACTGTATTGATGTGCGGAAGAAGTCTATCCCCCCAGAGATTGAGAGCAAGCGCATAGACAAGAACAAGCCAGTAGAACAACATGCCCTGCCAACGCTCAGGGACATACGTGTCGTTGTTCACGATTATAAGCGCCTGCAATTGGAGCCCAGCAGCAAAGGCAGCAGAAGATGTGAGAACGACCTGTCCGCCAATGCTAACCCAGCCTGTGACCCAAGAGGCGGTCGATCGAATCGAAGTAGGTGAAAGGGCTGCTACCCAGTGATATTGACCTGTACCATTCCGAAGCGTTAGTCTCGAGCTAAACGACCATGTCCATGTCCGGGGGGGTTACTGACCTCCAGCTGTAGGATAAATCGAAGCGATTTCACCAAGAGAACTGGCGATGCAGATTGTACATACTGCTGATAGTAGACTGATCATGTTAGCGGTGCTTGTTTCTGTGAACGGGAGACGGACTAGTTGTAGAAGAGACATGGTGCTCCACCGGTAAGGAGAGCCGTAGCGACGACTGAGGATAGAGCTTCCCACGTCGCCATGAGACAAACGCACAGAGCACAGAGCGAAAACAGAGAATACTGTCGTCGAAGTTCCTGCGTATGCCCCAACTGCGCAAGACGCAGGGCATCATCGCTTGAAACTCCAGTATTGCCCTCAAAACTCATGGCGTCTTTATCAACAGCCACGTTAACTTTGTCAAGCTCGCCCATTTTTTCAAACAAAGAATACTAATAATATTTATATAGTAAAATTTTGGCTGTTTTCAAGTTAGTGGAGCTATGGAAAGCACGGAAATGTCGTTCATATAGGTAAATCATCTTGATAAGGGAAAAGAGATATCAGAGCACCCCCCTGCTGGCATATCACATCTCTGATCAAAACAGACGCTAAACAGGGGCCGTATCAAGAATGCGGGGAGAGCTAACTTGTTACGTAGTAGTGATTCTTTAACTACGACCTTGACAAGGGTGTTGATAGATGGTGAGATAAGAGAGATTGGGTTTCCGCGTTCCGAGGGTCGTTCCGAGTGCTACGCTCGGAATGACACCTTCCGGGGTGTACTATTTGACAGCTGCGAAACATCACATTTGCTGACATTGACTGAACCAACAAACCACAAACCCATTGTCCTGAGTCTTTTTTGTCCAACCATGGCTGCACCACATCCTCTCTCTGCCCTCACGGCGCGTGAGACCAACCTTGCTCGAGACATCGTCAAGGCGTCTCACCCTGGTGCGCTGCTCTTCTTTAGACAATTGTATTTGTTTGAGCCTCCCAAGGAAGAAGTCCTTAGATTTCTTGAGCTTGAGCACTCTGGTTCTCTGACTGCTTCGTCGCCGAGGCCTGATCGCTGCGCGCAGGTTTTCTACGATGTCATTGGAGGAGACCAGAAGTCGCTTTACTATGAGTCTGTGGTTGATGTTACGAAGAGGAGTATTGTTGCGCAGGAAATTATTAGTGAGGAACACCAGGCCAGTCTGACTACGTGAGTTTACCTTTGAGTTATGGTTTAATGTGATGCTGATTTGTTAGGGCTGAGTTTGATATCGTGGTTGAGGCTTGCAAGAGATCAAAGATGTTTCAGGATAAACTCAAGGAGATTAAGCTCCCTGAGGGTTTCGAGACAGTCATTGAGCCCTGGCCCTACGGTGCGCCAGATCTAGAAGATGGCAATACTCGCTACTTCCAGGCACTCGTCTTTGCGCGTGATGCTCGCAAGGGGCAAGACTCCAACTTTTACGCCTACCCCATGCCCTTGATCCCTGTCATGGACGCAGCTACCAAGGAGATCATCCGCGTTGATGAGCCTGCTACAGGTGGCAAGGATGATAGTCTCACTGGCAAGACTTATGCTACTGGGGCTATCGATCATTGCCAGTCTTCAGAGTATGTCCCTGAGCTCTTGGAAAACGGGACGAGGAAAGATTTGAAGCCCTTGATGGTTGTGCAGCCTCAAGGACCTAGTTTCTCCATTACAGAGGGGAATCTTATCCAGTGGCAGAAGTGGAGAATGAGGGTTACGTTCAATCCTCGTGAGGGAGCTGTCGTCCACGATATTCGCTATGATGGACGTCCTGTTCTTTACAGATTGAGCATCAGCGACATGGTGAGTTTACTGAGATATTCTTACGAGAGACCTGCTAATGTTGGTAGACTGTTCCTTATGCTGATCCTCGTCCACCATACCACCGCAAGCAAGCCTTTGACTTTGGCGATGGCGGTCTTGGCCACTGCGTCAACAACCTCACTCTTGGCTGCGACTGTCTCGGTGTGATCAAGGTAAGCTCAAACACCAAACTCACGAGTTTCATGACTAACAACTCTAGTACTTCGACGGTATCCTCACAGATGCAGATGGCTCCGCGCAGGAAACCAAGAACGTCATCTGTCTCCACGAGCAAGACAACGGCATTGGCTGGAAACACACCGACTGGCGAACCGGCCGCGCCGTGGTAACACGCCGCCGTGAACTCGTCATCCAATTCATCATCACCCTCGCCAACTACGAGTACGTCTTTAACTACAAGTTCGACCAAGCAGCCGGCATTGTCGTGGAAGCCCGCGCAACAGGTATCGTGTCCGTTGTAAACATGGACCCCGGCAAGACAGCACCCTGGGGAAACGTCGTCAGCCCCGGCGCCCTCGCTCAAAACCATCAGCATGTTTTCTGCGTGCGTATCGATCCCTCTATCGACGGCCATGAAAACACCGTTGTGCAGGAGGAGAGTCTTCCGTTGAGAATGGACAAGAGGACGAATCCCAATGGAAACATGTATGAAGTGCGCCAGACGCAGATCACCACTTCTCAGGGCATCGACGCCGCGCCTTTCAACAACAGGGTCTTCAAAGTCCAAAACCTGAATAAACTAAACCGCGTGTCTGGCAAACCAGTCGGATACAAGATCACACCCCCCGCAACACAACTCCTCCTCGCCGACCCCAACAGCACACAAGCCAAGCGCGGCTTGTTCGCGAAGAAGCACTTCTGGGTTACCAAGTACAAGGACCACGAGTTCTTTGCTGGCGGACGGTACACGCTGCTTAGCAAGAGTGAAGTCGGGGGTGTGAGCGACGCAGCTGATCGGTGCGATGATGTGCTGAATCAGGATGTTGTGTGCTGGAGTGTGTTTGGGCTTACGCATAATCCGCGGGTGGAGGATTGGCCGGTCATGCCGGTTGAGATGCTGCAGTTGCATATTTCGCCTTCGGATTTCTTTACGGGGAATCCGGCGCTGGATGTCCCGTCTGATAAGGATGTTGCGTCAAGGTTGACGAGTGGGTGCTGTAAGCAGGAGGGACCTAAGCTGTGAGTGCATGGGAGTGACATGGTATAGCATGGCATGAGATTGTAAATCAGTGTTTGCATTATTTTAGCATGAATGAGTTTCTTTGAGATAACTGCCGGCTGCTGCTTGTACCGTGAAACGATTCCGGTAGTGGACATGTTGAAACAAAACATTTGTATAGTTTTTATGACATATTACCCTAAAGTACAGCCCCCAGGGGCTACAAATGTAAAATCAGTACTTCTTACCAAGAAAACCAATAGCCAATCTATACTGATCTACTTACTGGTTACTTCAGTATTATCTCTATCTATATATAGATTTTATAATCTCTTATTAGCCTCTTTTAATTCTGCTGTGGCAAATATACTGATAAAATCGCGGAAATGCACATTCGTAACCCCTGGGGACTGTAATGACAAAGTGATGATGCGGGTCTGACGCGAGATGGTCGCCACTCGTAAAATCCACCAGTTACTCCAATCAAGTTAGAGCTTATTACGCGTTTGTTATACCGATTCTCATCATTGACAAATAAATGTCAGATCAGGATAGTTACATTATTCTCCCACGCAGTCATCGTCACGGATCTCGGCCTTTCTCTCTTGGCGCCCAACTACCGACTCGCCAAGCCCACTCCAACATCCTTTGTATCACGGAAACGGGTCGCTGGAGATTACGGAGATATAGCCTGACCCGTCCCCTGCGTGATTTATTTCGTCCACTAACTTCGCAATGCTCGGAATCGCCACTGCGGTTCCGAGCCCATGACCGCGGCCCAATCGGAAGACTCATTCCTTTCCATCAGCATTGCGGCTCCTGCTGAATAGTGGCACTGATACTACATTATCGTATATTCTTTTCATCAACTGAAACGGTTCAAGCAGGGCGGTGGATTAAATATACGTAAGATACGGAGATGATCTGACTGCGGTGAAGTAATCCGTAAAAAGAAGAGGAGTTTGGGAGACCCTGGATTATGCATAACCCCTCATGTAACATGGTCAGTGCTATACCGGAACATAACATCCTGGATTCCGAGTGGAATGGTCGTCGTAATGTACATAAGTAATATGCATGCGGTTTCACTGCGCCCTCCTCTTCTCTTGCCTGCTTGTTATCGATTTCTAGCTCTGATAAGATCTTGATAAGTGGATATTATTATTATTTTATACCCGAAATACACAAACTCGATATGGCGGAAATCACCATTACCGGCACAGGTGGTCGCAAGATCACACGTACGTTACACCCATGAATTACCATCACACAATTACTCACTCTTTTTAGTCCCCACCGGCCTCTTCATCGACAACACCTTCACCCCCGCAGAAGCCAACAAAACCATCACAATCGAAAATCCCACCACAGCCTCTCCCATCGGCACCGTCTCTGCCGCCCAGTCCTCCGACGTCGACCGCGCTGTACTGTCTTCACGCAAGGCATCAGCGACGTGGTCGACTACACCCCCCCAGGAACGACGCCGTCTGTTGAACAAGCTCGCTGATCTTATTGAGCGCGATGTTCAGGACTTTGCGTCCATTGAGGCTGTTGATGCGGGAATGCTGTATAACATGTCCATGGGGTTGAGTGTTCCTCAGGCAGTGGAGACGTGTAGATATTTCGCGGGATGGGCGGATAAACTCGATGGGCAGAGTATTGACTATGAGAGTGGTCTTGCGTATACCAAGAGAGAGCCAATTGGTGTTTGTGCGGCTGTTGTACCTTGGAACACTCCTCTGTAAGTCACGTCCCTTCTCATTTACCTCAGTACTAACGATTACAGCATGATCACCTCATGGAAGCTCGCTCCCGCTCTCGCAGCCGGCAACACCCTCATCATCAAAACCCCCGAGCTAGCCCCCCTCTACGGTCAAAAACTCGGCCAGCTCATCGTCGAAGCCGGCTTCCCCCCCGGCGTGGTCAACATCCTCTGCGGTCTCGGCACCGTCGCAGGCCAAGCGCTCGCCGACCACCACGAAGTCCGCAAGCTCTCCTTCACCGGCAGCGTCGGCGTCGGGCGCACCATCCTCGCCAGCGCTGCAAAGTCAAACCTCAAGCGCGTGACGCTCGAGCTTGGCGGTAAAGGTCCTAGTATTATCTTCTCTGATGCTGATTGGGAGAATGCGCTTATGTGGTCTGCTATGGGGATCACGACTCATAATGGGCAGATTTGTGCGGCGGGGAGTAGAATTTATGTGCAGGAGGATATTTATGATAAGTTTGTAGAGGAGTTTTCGAAGAGGACGAGGGATGCTGTTATGGGTGATCCTTTGCTGCAGGAGACGATGAAGGGACCTGTGATTAGCTCAACGCAAAAGGAGAGGATCATGGGGTTCATCGCAAGGGCTAATTCCGAGGGAACACAAGTCCTCCACGGGGGTTCTCAAACACACGAGTCAAAGGGTCATTTCGTCCCCAACACAGCATACGTCAACGTCCCGCCCTCAGCCAGCATCATCCGCGAAGAAGTCTTCGGTCCCGTCGCTAGCATCGCCAAGTTCAAGACGGAGCAAGAAGTCATCGATCTCGCGAATGACAACGTCTACGGTCTAGCTGCTTCGGTGTTCACGAATGACATCAGCAAAGCGATCCGCGTGTCGGATAAGATTGAGTGTGGGTTGGTCTGTATTAATTCCTGGGGAAGCGTTAATGCGAATACGCCGTTTGGCGGGATTAAGCAGAGTGGTTTTGGCAGGGAGAATGGTGAGGATGCTTTGCATGATTGGACGCAGGTTAAGTGTGTCAAGGTCAATGTTTTTAAGCTGTAGATATTGACTCAAATGCCACTGAATTACTAAGAAACATGAGTTTGTTGGAATGACCTCTTCTGGTATTTGTGATGACTTCCTCTTGCGGCATGATGAGAAACTACCCATTTCGGAAGTAAACTCACTAATTCCTCATCAAGTACTTACCCGACACTGAGAGATAAAACTAAAAAGGCGCGCTCGCTTCGCTATCAGTTGACGTGTGAGTCTCTCGTTATCTCCTCAATCCTCGGAACCAGATAGCCCGGAACTGGAGCATTCCGAGTGTTACCATCACACACGGTCCTTCATGACTCGACTGCTTGTTCATCACTATTCTTATCAGTTTCATTTTGCTCGTTCCGATCGGAACCTTTGAGGCATTAGTCAATGCTGTATCATTGCAGAAAGACCACGTAATGCTTTATTGACTTGTTGTGAGGCTTGTATCAGATATCAGATTATCCCTATCAACGTTCCCGTTTGTTCTTAGTTGTTGTACGGCAGTTCATCATGATCTCTTCACCGGACTGTCACACGAAATCCTCAATACTCAAAAAAATACAACTTAGCAAGTTTCTTTCGCATCTGCTCACGACTATTGAGTCGCGAGAAAGTCGAGATGTTGTCCTCTTATTTGCTGGCGAAGCTGTACGCCTGGTCACTTTCATCATGGACCTCTTAGCATCCTACCTCCAAAAGCTTCAAAGCAAGAGACTCAAGGGCCTCTCCAAGTCATTCTTCAAGATATCTCATATCAACTCAATGGCTACGTCAACAACACGAGCCGCAAACTGTTCAAGAGCACTCTGTGCAATGCTTGATGAATGGCAGGTCATGAACCGCCTCTTCGGCGTCTTGGACATGTGGAAAGCAGCCCGAGATCTCATCAAACGCGTTTCCACCGAGCGATCAGCAGGAAAACCTGTGAACAAGCTCGACATAGGAATCCAAGCTTCGCAGATCCTCTGCCTCAGCTCATTCCACGTCTCCGAAGCAATTGGCTTCCTATCCTCCAAAGGAATCCTCAAACGCTCAGCCGAATCAGAGGAAAAGTTGACATTCCTCGCAATTCGCTCCTGGGCGGCGTTTACAATGATTGAGATTGGTCGTTTGTCATTGGAGTGGATGAATACAGTGCAGGATAAGGAGAAACTGGCTACGAAGACATGGAAGGCCAAATGGAAGAGCGACATGCTTCAGAATTTGGCCTGGGCTAGTGTTGCTACTCATTGGAGTCTGAGAGATGGTTTGATACCCGAGGCTTTTGTTTCGCCGCTGGCGGTGTTTGCGACGTGGAGTTTGGTCAGGGATGCTTGGAAGAATGCGGCTTGATCCTTTGTACATTATCGTGGGAACAAGGTAATACAATCGTACTTCAAACCACTAAAGGATCATCGTGACCTCTATATCCGTATTTCCCATTGTAACCGAAATCTTGATCTTGGTTTGACTTTTGGTCGGAAATATTGCGAAATTTCCGACGCCTCCATGGTACTTGTGATTGGCTGTTGGATTGCTCGTCGAAAGTTCGGTTGTCGGAAAATGATTCCGCGCCGGCTACCCGGGCCATGAGAAACCTTCGCGATGACTTCAAAATGGTATAATAGGCTTTCGAGATTTGCGAATAGTTGCAGATCACCATCAATTCTACTTCGGTATTCGACACAATGGCTGACATCGATATTATGACCAACGAGTCCATTCTGGACGAAGCCCTTCTTACATCAGAGTCCCCCATCATCGACTCAACAGACTTGATCGTTCTTCTTTCTCTGCTCCTCGGAGCAATTGTATATCTCTCAAACGGCAAACTACGAAACTTCTTCTTCCCCAAACCCATCACATCAGAAGAAACAACAGCTTCAAAAGAAGACAGTCTTCGAAGCATCTCTCACATCTGCAACACCACAGGCAAGAACTGCATCATCTTCTACGGCTCACAAACCGGCACCGCAGAGAACTATGCTCAAAAACTAGCAAGAGAAGCTAGTTCACGTTATGGTCTCGATCCCATGGTCGCTGATCTTGAGGAGTATGACTACAATGACCTCTCAGAACTCTCAGAGCAGGTCGTTCTGATGTTTGTGCTCGCTACGTACGGCGAGGGTGAACCTACGGATAACGCTCAGGACTTTTATACTTATATCACTGGCGGTGAAGATGGGGAACAGCCGGATGTTGATCTTCAGAATGTCAAGTATGTTGCCTTTGGTCTGGGGAACAGCACCTATGAGCATTATAACGCTATGGTGAGACGTGTTTCGAAAGCACTGGATGGTCTTGGTGCGAAGAATCTTGCTTCTGTTGGAGAGGCTGATGATGCAGCTGGGACTACTGAGGAGGACTTTTTGGCGTGGAAGCAGGATATGTGGCCGAAGCTCGTTCAAGAATTTGGGCTGAAGGAGAGAGATGTTGCTTATGAATCGACATTTGGAGTTCTGGAAAGAGATGATCTGGATGCGAGCTCACCTGGTGTTTTTCTCGGTGAAGCAAACGCGGATCATCTTGATACCAGCTCAACCAACCGTCAATTCAGCAACTCGAATCCTTACATCGCCAACATCACCGAGTCACGCGAGGTATTCACTTCCAAGGATCGGAACTGCATTCACGTGGAGATTGATCTCGGTGACTCAGGTCTATCTTATGAGACGGGTGATCACGTCGCTATTTGGCCTACCAACTCAGAGGAGCAAGTCACCCAACTTCTCAACATTCTTGGGTTGAGCGAGAAGAAGGATACGGTTATTTCTATCGTTAGTCGGGAGGCAACAGCAAAGTCGCCAGTTCCTACACCGACGACATATGCTACTGCTCTGCGATATTACCTTGAGATTGCTGGACCTGTGTCTCGAGAGTTCATCAACGTCATCGCTGCTTTTGCGCCTACTGACGCTGCGAAGTCTGAAGCGATGAAGCTTGGCAGCGATAAGGTGTACTTCAACAAAAAGATCAGTCAGAAGTGTCTTTCACTTGCCCAAGTTTTGAGTATGCTCAGTGGTGGTCAACCATGGACTAAGTTACCCTTCTCAGCTATAGTCGAAGGACTCAGCAAACTACAACCACGATACTACTCCATCTCCTCATCATCCCTCGTCCAACCTTCCACCGTTTCCATCACCGCAGCCGTTGAATCAGCCGAGATTCAAGGCCGACCTGATGTTTTCAAGGGCGTTGCAACAAACTACCTTCTTTCACTCAAACAGGCACAGAATCAGGAATCTCAATCACAAGAGTATCAAATAAATGGTCCTCGTGAGAAGTACGCTGGCTTCAAAGCTCCCATTCATCTGCGCAAGTCCAACTTTAAACTTCCCAAGGATTCGTCTCGACCTGTCATTATGATCGGTCCGGGAACTGGTGTCGCTCCATTCAGAGGTTTCGTGCAGGAGCGAGCTGCGTTGAAGAAACAGGGTAAGAATGTTGGAAAGACTTTGTTGTTCTTTGGATGTCGGCGACGAGATGAAGACTATCTCTACGAGTCGGAGTGGCAGGTAAGTCGACGGTCTCTCGATGTCCAGTCAACCTTACTAACCTATGCCAGGAACACAAGAATACTCTCGGTGACAACTTCGATATCCACGTCGCCTTCTCAAGAGAGACCAAGCAAAAGGTCTACGTACAGCACCTCATCAAGACCCACGCCAAGGAGGTGATGAACATGATTGACAATGGCGCGATTGTCTACGTCTGTGGTGATGCGAAGCACATGGCCCGTGATGTAAACTCCACACTCATCTCAATCTGGGCTGAAGCGCGGAATATCTCCGTTGAAAGCGCGACGGAAAAGGTGAAGGGTCTAAGGGATACTGCGAGATACCAGGTAAGCATTTCACATCCAGGGTTGATACCTTTACTGACATCTCGAAGGAGGATATCTGGTAGATACAGTGGTATAGCAGCATTCTTAGACATAATGCCAGGTTCAAAAAGTTCCTAGCTTAATGTGATATTAAATTAAACTATTCTAACATTCATTCCCATGTCGATTACACAATCCTGATCTGCACTTGTACACTGCCCGGCCACGCAAAGCCCTCCAGGCCTGATGCGGTAGTATCTTCGCGGTGAGATTGAGGGTCTGCACGCTTTGCGCCGATAGTGCAGAATCCAACTCGTTGATACCATCCAGGACCACTTA